>JAODAL010004358.1:92500-157956 GCA_025379985.1 Phyllomedusa bahiana | reverse complement strand
GCTGTCCTCTCACCCTTGGTATGCGGGCTGACCCCCCCCAAAACAGACCTCCCATGCACCCCCTCTATCTTTCCGCCTACTGCAAAAAAGCAGGGATATTGCCCCATTTCTTCGCTCCCAAGTGCTGCGACTGCCCCCCTCAAATTGTTCACCTGTTTATGGGCCTGAGCCCAGCCAAATGTAGATCTCTGGTAGGGAAAACCGGGGACAGGGGCGGGTTTGAGGAAGGGGGGGGCTGCCCCGCCCCCGGGCCTGCCAAAAAGGGTTGTGTCTGCTTCCCCAAATTTTGGGGGGGGTTTGTAATGGATCTGGGGGGGAAGTGGAGACCTGTCAACCACAAGAACCTTTGGGGTTGCTGAACAACAACGGCCGCTAGATGACAGTTGCGTTGTGGCCTCACCGAGTCCCCCCTGCTGCAAGGGCCCCCTTGCTGTGCTGCGACTGGCCTGCTCCGGGAAATGTTTGTGCCTTGCCACTCGCGGTAAAGAGGTGCCACCTTCCTTTTTGACCTACTATTTTTTCTAAAATGTACATACACTTTGATAAAGGATTTGTATATGAAAAATAAAACCCCCCCTGTTTTGACGAAAAGAACCACTAAGAACTTGGGGTAACCCTTGGGTTTAAAATTGCGTCCACAAAGGGGCGGGAAAAAATTGATTTGTATGTGCCGTTTTTAAAAAACTCTGTGTATTTTACTGAAAAAAAAAAAACCCAAAAAAGGTTTAAATTTAATTTGATATGATTATGTACAGAATTTTTTTGGCGGTGAAAAACAAAGTTTCTTTTATGGTAAACGCAAACAAAAGCTTAATTAACCCCTGGATGTAAAATTTCGCAAAAAATTGAGCAGCCCCTAAAATACTACTTTGTAGCGTGTTACAATTTTTGTTTTCTACCTACACAACAAGAAAAAATTGTAAATTTAACCCTTCGCTTGTGAATTATGTACAGGAAAATTTATTTTTTGGCGGTGAAAAGACCGCTATTTTTGTCACCCCAGCACAAAAACAACCCTTAATTAACCCCTGGGGGTTAAAAAAAGTGCAAAAAAATTGAGCAGTCGGAAAAAACTATTTGTAGCGTGTTACAAATTTCGTGTTTTTTAGCTACACAACAAAGAAATTTAATTGTAATTAACCTTCGTTGTGAAATTTGCTAAGGAAAAATTTTATATTTTGGGGGGAAAAAGACGTTTCTTGGAGTCACACAGCGCAGAACAACCTTAATTAACCCCCGGAGGAAATTGCGCAAAAGAATTAGCAGCCAAAAGAAGTGGTGTTTTTATTGAAAAACCTTTTTCTTTAAAAGAAACAACAGAAAATGGGTTAGATCCCCCTTGGATATTGAAAGTATATGCAGTGCAGTGAACGCCACTGGATTTTTAGATCCAACCCCCAAAAATCAAAAATAGAAAATTAAAGGGGGTTGTCTCGCTCAAAGAATAGCTTTTTTAAATTTGGGGAAAACAAAATAAAGACATTTTCCAAATTTTTGCATTGTTCCCCTTTTTTTCCCCAAAAAGGTAAAGGGGAAATTTTAATACCTCCTTGGCTATTTTTAGTCCCTCAGTAACCACTGTAAACAAAAACTCCCGGGCTGTTTTTTCAATGAGATAACAGGGTGATCATCACACAGGTCAGCAGTGTCAGTCATGTCCTGTGCTCCGACAGTAAAAAGCTTTGTTTATCTCAAGTAAAAAGCTCTGTTTTGGGGGCTTTTTTTTTTGGGGATCAGATAAAAGTCTGTGAGTAGTTTGAGAAGTAATCTAATTTTAATTAGCATCAAAAAGGGCAAAACAGAGTCAGAGTGTAGGAGTTTATGAAATTGTCTAAACCCGGGAAGTGACAGGAATTTTTTCATGCATTTTTTAAACCCCCTGTGGGAGAAAAACCCCTTTAAGAGAACAGTCTCTGAGACAAGCTGAGACACCCCACAAAAAAGCTGTTAAAAATCAGTTCTTAGTAAACAAAAGCCGGGGCAGCACCTTCCCTGATCGTTAAAGGGGGGAGTGTGAGCTCCCGGCGCGCGGCCCGGATTATATTGTGCGGGGGACTACAGAATCCCGCGGTCTCGATTGGCTTCATCTCTGACTGTCATCAGGCTATGCCCTTCTTCCTCCGAGTTCTTTGCCCCCGTAGCGCCATGTGCTCGCGCCATTTTATCAATCAAAAGCACACTTTTTTACCCGAAGTACCCCAAAATTCGATTCGTTCGAACCGAAGTTTTCCCGAAATTTTTTAAACGAATTCCCCTTTGTTGAATCGATTCGCCCATCTCTACACATGAAATTTATTGGTAGTGTATGTAATGCGGCCACGCGGCAATAGATATCATTGGGAGTGTATGTAATGCCCATCGCGGGACTTAGATTCTTTTTTATGTAAAGTAATTGCCCCTCCAGCACTAGCTATCATTGGTAGTGTATGTAATTCGCCCATCGTGGTACATAGCATATCATTGGTAGTGTATGTAATTCACCCTTCGTGGCACATAGCATATCATTGGTAGTGTATGTAATTCGCCCATCGTGGCACATAGAGTATCATTGGTAGTGTATGTAATGCGCCCATTGCCTCACATAGCATATCATTGGTAGTGTATATAATCTGTCCATCACGGCACACAGCATATCATTGGTAGTGTATGTAATTCGCCCATCGCGGCACAAAGCATATCATTGGTAGTGTATGTAATGCGCCCATTGACTCACATAGCATATCATTGGTAGTGTATGTCATGCGCCCATTGCCTCACATAGCATATCATTGGTAGTGTATGTAATTCACCCATCGCGGCACATAGCATATCATCGGTAGTGTATGTAATTCGCCCATCATGGCACATAGCATATCATTGGTAGTGTATGTAATTCGCCCATCGCAGGACATAGCATATCATTGGTAGTGTATGTAATGGCCCATGCGGCACAAAGCATTCATTGGTAGTGTATGTAATGCGCCATTGCCTCCCCATAGCATATCATTGGTAGTGTAATTCTGTCCATCGCGGGCACAAGCATTATTATTGGTAGTGTATGTAATTCGCCCATCGCGGCACATAACATATCATATAACATATCATTGCTAATTTCTGCTATGCACCTCGATACGACACTACCAATGATATGTTATGTGCCGCGATTTGCGCAATGCTTACCGTGTGTACTATGCAAGGTATACCTGACGCCAGATTTTTGAAAGGGTAGTACTTTCTGGCGCACTTTACACTGATTCAATGAGCCTAAAAACTGCTGCGGCAATGTCAATTTTTGAACATGCAAACTATTAAAATAGCGTGTTGAACTTGAACATTTACTCGAACGAACAGTAAAATATTTGATTCGGCTCCAGTTCTAAACAAACGTGAAATTGGTCTTGAAATTAAAGGAGTTGTCTCACTACAAGGATTGCTGCTTTTTATGTTAAAGATTTTGCAAAAACAAGTCACTTTGCAATCTGTGTCCATTATCAATGTCCTACCTATTCCTAGATATCCCCTCTTGTATGGGCTGCATCAGCTCCTCAGGTTGCTATAGCTACAGACCTGTTTGATCTCTCCTGATAGGCTGCAGGCACTGATTTTTATAGCTACAGACCTGTTTAATCTCTTATGATAGGCTGCCAGCATTGGTTGCTATAGCTACAGACCTGGCTTCTACCGCAGCCTGGTAGAAGTCAGTAAACACGCCCCTGAATTCAAAATGAAACCATGACAACAGGACAAATCAATGTTGTGAGACAACCCCTTTAACTTTTCTCAGAATCTGTGGCACAGGCCACTGGGACTTAAAAAGGAAAAAAAAATACTTTAAGGGTTTGTCTAATGGGACATCCATCAAATAAATCATCAACTTTAATCCATGGGGATCCAACTATCTGTAACCCCACCAATCAGCTCTTTGAAGGGGTTATAGCACTATAATATGCCTGATAATCTACAGCACTTAAAGGGGTTGTCTCATCTCAAAGTTTCATAGCATGCATGAATTAAATAATGCTGCTTTGCCCTGTCACTCCCTGGTCAAGCGGTCTGTAATTAGCATATGAGCTCCGTGTATTCAGTCTTCTCTGTTTATTAGTCTAGATTAAATAAATTACCTTCTCTGAGGTCCAGAGAAGCTTCTGAGCTAGTGTAAACAGTAGAGTAATTCCTGTCTTTTGTCTGAAAGATCAGATAACACACAAGCTCTCACACTGCGGGCTGCGACCTGTGTGATGTCCCTCCCTGCTATCAGATAGAACAAACAGCAAGGGAGGAGGAGTACACATCTCGTCACTTGGGAAACCTTCGAGCCCTCAGAAGGTGATAAAATCACTTGTAGTTTCTGAACAAAAAAAGATGAACAAAGCAATATATTTGGAAAACGTCTTCATTTTGTGTTCCCTACATTTGGAATGCTATTCTTTGTAGTGAGACAACCCCTTTAAGCTTCAGCCCATTCAACTGAGTGGGACAGAACAATAATAGAAGGCACAGATGCCAGTTAGGGCACAAAGAAGCACCTGGTCATTAGTAAAGTGGGCACAACACTTTTAACAGCTGATTGAGACTGCACAATTGGACCAACACTGACCTAATTTAGGTTTATGCTGTCAATGTTCAAGTCGTAGACAAAACTTTTAAAGCTTACTGTAAGTAGTCCGGCATATGATTTTTTTTTTTTTTTTTTTACTGTTGGGGGTTCTCCAAATACTGTAGCAGTATGACTGAACACCTGTAACTATTCCTTAACATATTGTGTAATCTCCCAAGATATCATATTCGTCAAATGGAGCTGTCCCAGTGGCTTTGGATTGTGCACAGGGCTGGGTCGACGGGTAGGCTGAGCTAAGTGACCACCTAGTGCGCCACTTCATGTCTATCATGCAGAAGACACACAGATATTAGGAGGAACTCAGGAACCAAACCCGCTGCATACACTGTCAATTTCACCTGTAGAGAAATGTGGGGATGCCGGCTGGTAGTCGTGGTAGCCAGGAGCTTAATGAGTTTCAGCTCTTTTACTGTTATTTTAACCCATCAAAGACTAGTTTTACTTGGAGAAATGCAATTGCACACGCTTCTGCAATACATTAGTATTGTAGAATAGTATACAAGTAATCTCTCCCCCTAGTGGTCAAGTGCACTATGAGGACTAAAACTACTATAAAAAAATTCTGCTTGTCCCATTTTACAATGGAGAAAAAGAAAAACAATAACACACAGCTTTAAAAGAATTATATAGTATATCCTGCACAGTGAAAACTAAAAAAAAAACCTCACTCCAACATTTTCAGTGGAGGGGGAGGACACCATTTGCACTATTTGCCTAGGGCCCTAAAATGCCTTGTCCCAGCCCTGATTGTGTGTAGATCTTTTTTATGGGTTGCTGATCAAGTAGTTAAAATTGGTCCAACAGAGATGTCCTGGTCAGTAAAAGACCAAGATGACCTTTCAAGGTTGTATACTAGCCAGCCTATTTCTCCTCTTCAGCAATGAGTTTCCGATCTTAGAGGACAGCTAGGATGTCTGGTAGGGCTGTCCAAGATGTGCCAACACTAGCTAAGCACAGGAATGGATACGGAAGAGACTAGGGGTGACATTTATGAACTGGGCTGTGCCTTCTTTTCAGCCTGACATCTAGTGCAGCCCCTTTAGCTTAAGTTTTAATTAGTCCACAGACCAATATCAGGCACGTTACAGAGCGCCCACAGCAGTTTGTAATGCGCCTGATTTCGGGGGTATGCGGAAGGCTGGGCGCATTAGAACTGTACGAAGCTATAAATTTATAGCTTCAGTGCGGCGATTCCAGAAGCATTACTTCTGGAACAGGTAAACCACTTTGAAAGTGGTTTACCTGAGCCAGAATTGTCGTCTAAGCGCTAGAATGCATATGATTTATGACCCGCTGTAGAGCAGGTTCATAGATCAGGCGCCTTCTACACTATTCTTATGTGCTTTAAAATTGGCGTCTAAGCGATATAAATCATACATGTCGCCCCAGATGTTACTGTTTTCTTGTTCCTTTCCTTTACTGTTGCATACAGGCTTAAGATTTGCAACAAAAACTACAGTATAAAGTGTGAATAAGGTCCACTTGCCATGTTGCTTTGGATTTGTTACATCCAATAGAGGGCGCATGAGCATTCCAGCTCCTTTCCCATAATGCCTTGTGATATGCAGATGCTTAGTAGAGGGCAAAAAAGCAATCTCAACTCTACACACCTTAACTGGTGCTCTCCTCAAGGAGAGAAGTTCCCCATTCTCAGCCACTTATTGCCTCCCATCCAGCCAAGCCAGTTGAGAATTTGTTACATCCAATAAAAGGTGCATGAGCTTCCTAGCTCCTTTCCTAAAATGCCTTGTGATATGCAGATGCTTAGTAGAGGGTAAAAAAGCAATCTCAACTCCACACCTTAACTGTTGCTCTCCTCAAGGAGAGAAGTTCCCCTTTCTCAGCCACTTAGTGCCTCCCACCCAGCCAAGCCAGTTGAGGATTTGTTACATCCAATAAAGGATGCATGAGCTTCCTAGCTCCTTTCCTAAAATGCCTTGTGATATGCAGATGCTTAGTAGAGGGCAAAAAAGCAATCTCAACTCTACACACCTTAACTGTTGCTCTCCTCAAGGAGAGATGTTCCCCTTTCTCAGCCACTCAATGCATCCCACACAGCCAAGCCAGTTGAGGATTTGTTACATCCAATAAAGGATGAAAGGGAGCTTCCTAGCTCCTTTCCTAAAATGCTTGTGATATGCGATGCTTAGTAGAGGGCAAAAAGCAATCTAAAACTCTACACACCTTAACTGTTTCTCTCCTCAAGGAGAGATGTTCCCCTTTCTCAGACACTCAATGCCTCCCACCAAGCCAAGCCAGTATCGCTCTGCTCTACACTTATGATGGGCAAAAACTGGTGATATTGGCTTGGCTAATAATGCTTTTGCTTCTTAAAGATTGGGTGAATCAGAAGCAAATTGAGGATTTGTTACATCCAATAAAGGACGCATGAGCTTCCCAATTCCTTTCCCCTAATGCCTTGTGATATGCGGATGCTTAGTAGAGGGCAAAAAGGAAATCTCAAATCTACACACCTTAACTGGTGCTCTCCTCAAGGAGAGATATTTCCCTTTTTAAGCTATGCTAAGAAAAGGAAGTATGTGAAAGTCCATTGAAAACTTGACCAGGACTGTAAAAGTAATTTCACATCATAGCCTTGTTACAGCTGTGTTTCTGTGTGCTATCGTGTGTAGAAAAAGAAAGAAAAAACTTTCCCTGGCATACTGCTATACTTTTTGCACCATAATAACCTTGTACTTCTGACTCCATACAAAAGAATATTGAAAAGACAAGATGCCTTCCCCAAGTCCCTTCTTATTTCAAGAGGATATTGATTTGTTCACTTTCTAGCATTAAGATGTAAACATTCATTCAAGGAGTTTAAAAGACAACTGGGTCTAAAAGTCCTAAGGGCCTTGATTAAAACAAAGTTAATAAGAGGCAAGAACACGGTACTCAGGGTTTTTCTAGGGAAACATTCATTTATATTAATTTATTGGTATGCCTCAAGATCAGATGATTGAAAATGTATTCATCAATTACAATCCTTGCACAAAGATAACTTTCCACTGTGTCAGATTCTAAGCAGTTCCCAAAAGAAGTAGAAAACTTACATATATTTTTTATTTTTTGGTTTCTAATATTTCTTTCTTGGAAGATGGAGGGTATAACTTGAAGCTCCTTGTCCCCAGTATAGAATCTAAAACAGGACCCCCAAGTTTAACACTAATGTTATATGTGGCAGCTGGGTTGCTGGCTACTCAGACTCTAGGGCCAATGTGTAATTGCTGCCTTGGATCCAAATATACAGCAAAACACTAGTGCAAAGTCAAATTTGGTTTGTCCAGCACTGAATTTTGACAAAAATCAGCCAAAAATTGCGTCGAACTGGACCTAACTCCAATACTAATTATGGAAACATCTGAGGCACATTATGGTTAGGTTAAGTCTAACTGTTGGGTTACATCCATGGCTGGACTAACCCTAACCGTGGGATTGACCAGATGGGTGTTGGTACAGTGGAGGTGTAACTTGAAGTTTCTGGGCCCCAGTATAAAACCTTTATTAGGGCTCCTCAATTATGCTACTACTGTTGTATATGACAAAATGATCATTGGCTTCTCGGAATGTAGATCTGGTGTGTGATTGCACTAGCATTCTTTTGTAGATTTGGGTCATAGACCGATATTTGACATTTGACCCATATTTAAGCTATTCAATATGGGTTCCGAAGTATCGAAATATGACAACAAAAGTGCAAAATATTGAACCGAATCTTCACTCCAACATTAACCCTATGGAACATCAGAGGAACCTTTTATGGTTAAGCTTATTGCAACCCTAGACTTAATGCCAACCCTATACCTAGATTACATCTGACTTAGGTTGCACTAATTGTAACCTTGTAATTGTCCAGATGTGTCCCTAGATAGGTGATGGTGTTCCAATGCAATTTGGAAGCATACAGCTGCTGCAGCTGCTTACTGAGGGGCAAAAAACACATTGAGAACTTTTGCCCCAAAATCTAAAAATGCAATTTGATTCTGAGATGTTTTCAGCCTAAATATTTTTACAAGTATGGCCAAACTGCTCCAGAACTGGTACCCTTGTTGTAAAACATTAATTGTTCTACAGTTAGGGCATGTCCCCACGGCACGGGTTTGCTGACGGTTTTTCGGGCGGTTTGCAGTTTTCCAGACCACCTGAAAAATGGGCTGAAAATGAGCACAACGGGCTACTATGGAAAACCCGTGCAGCAGTCCCCACTGCACAGGTTTTATGCCCGGCGGAGTATGTGCATGTCAATGTGAAGGAGGAGGGCTTTTCTCCGCTCATTGCGGAGAAAAGCCGTTCCCACCGAGGCCGTGGGGATGGCACTAAAGCCGAACAAATACCGGTCAGATAAACTGACCGGTATTTGACCTCTGCCATGAGGACATGCCCTTAATATGCTTTAACATGGGACATTTGGATTGAACCTATATTTTCCTCTTAGCTCCTCGTCACTGTCAAACTAAAAATATCATTTCCCCCCAAATTATTGAGCCCATCTGTTCCTGTAGTATTGTGGGTAAAAGGGAATAAATAGCAAAAAAATCAATTACTGATTAATGCTCTACCAGCATCTTTCATAGTCTTGTGCTTCGAATTCAAGTTCAGCCTGAACAAGACCATTCTGGAATGTTGTCATGTAGTGGACTCTTATGTGTCAGAATGCATCAGGAATCCTGAGGGTTTACGTTGAATTACTATAATTTAAAGTTCTGTTCACATGTTGCAATTTGGCACGTAATTTTTGCCAAAGTATATGCGAAAATACACATTAAACAATTTTAAAGTACAGCACTCATTGAGTGCCGTGTAAAACCAATGTGCATATGACAATATTAGTCATGCATTTGTCAAAAATACAAAAGTATAGGTTGCAAAAATCTGCCTCGGGCAAGTGCACATCTTTATCTTGTTGAAAATATGTGCTTCCAAGTGCGTACTTTCAACAAGTAAATGTATTTTTCATCGGTATGTGTTGCAAAAATATCATCTGAACATATCCTAAAGAGAACCTGTCACAATCAACATATCATTTTATATTCCAGCAGGAGGAGCTGAGCAGATTGATATATAGTTTTGTTGGGAAGGTCTCTGTAGAACTTGTCATTTGTCTTAATTTATTGTTAATTTTGGATAAAAAGTAGAGTGCGAGTTATTAGTGGTTGGCAGTTATGACTGTATGTACACTCGTAGAAGGAAGGCTGTCAACCACGGATAAGACCACCCACTGGACTCCTTCACCAAAAAAGTCAATCTGCTCAACTCTTCCTGCTCTGACATGAGGCTTGTAGAACTGATGGCATGGTCAAAATGGCCGGTTCCCTTGAAGCTACAGCACAGAAAAAAATCTTGTGCACAGCAATTGCTACTCAATTTAAAGTCCGTCATTAGTACCAAAGAAATGACAGTGGGTCTCTAGTCTCATTAGAAGCTGAGTCTTTCTAAGTTAGTAGTGCAAAGCAAGGTCAACACCAAAATTTGTCACCATAGGTGTTGGAACCTCAGGTTTTTTCACTTCTCCTAAATTTAGATCCTGGTTCAGTCCCTGAATTAATGGAGGTCTTGACTGTGAGATCCCCTCAGGCAGCAAAAATGTCTCATTAGGAACAAGAAATTCAAACAACAAAAATTCTTGTCTCGTCTATTTTTTTGTTGTTGTTAAAGTATCCACACTATATTAACAGGATTATTCTTCTAAGTTCTTCTTTGCCGTTAGGAGGTATTAATCTAATACAAAGCTTTGTCAAGTTTTTTTTCAATAGAGATCTTGCTGTCAATAGTCTTTTGTTCATGGCATCCTCAATCTCATGGGACTCCTCTCATAAGTCCATTGCAGGGATAGTGCTAACAAGCCTAGTCATAGAGAATAAATCTCCTAGAGCTTTTCATGCTTGGAAAGTTGCTTCAAGACTGATTTTCGACACTGATTTTTCTTCTGTTCTTCCCGGTTCAAATGTAGTTTTCACATTAACTATTCCCTCAACAACTGAATTGTCCTGAAAGTTTTTTCTATTTTATCTTCTTTGTAGATACTGGCTTTGTGCACCTTTTACTCTATTCTTCTCTAAAAACTCTGCATTCCATTTCTTCAAAGAAAAACAAAATTCCAACTAAAGGTGAATATATCCTCTGCCTCCAATTTCAGAACTTTTTGACTTGATGAAGCAGATCCCATGACCAGTTGAGGTTTCCCTTATCTGAGACTTTAAATCATACATTAAACTCCTTTTTTTTATTGTCAGAGTGGTTTACATTGTATCATAAATATAACTTTAAAAAATGTAATTGATTGAATTGTCAATTTTAATTAAATTTACAAAAATCTAAAACCTTCAAAGGAAATTGTCACGGGTGTCCCTGCGCCGCAAGTCGGGGCGCGCTCGATCCGCTGCCCAGTCCCCGTCCTACTCACCGAGTCGCAATCCTGCTGAAGTCTCTGCCTCCTGATAATTTCCTATTGCAGGTTGCTGCCCCTATTTAAGCCTGCCCCTTCCTAATCCCATTGCCGGATCTTTAGTGCCTTATTGCCTACAGTGAAAGCGTTCCTTGAGTTTTGTTTGATATCTCGTGTACAGTACCTTTTGCCTCCGTCCCTCGACCACGAACCATTGCCGCCTGTCCCCGACCACGTCTTTGTCTTAAGATTTTGTACCATGCTACATCTCGATTGCCACCGCAAGTAAGTCACGTCAGGGGTAGCGACCTGGTAGACTCCCGCCACAGCAAGTCCATCCCACTTTGCGGTGAGCTCTGGTGAATACCGAGACTTACTTAGTCTGCTCCCTGGTGTGGCTCGTACCACCGCTTGCGGTGGTCCAGTGGATCCACTACTGCTGGCCATGACAGAAATACAAAGCTCTTTTCATCCACGGGTCCATCAAATAGGGATTCATGTGTTGAGGGGCCTGAAACACAGACTAAGTCTAACAAAGTGTTACCAATTATTTTTCTTACCCTTGAGGAAGAACTGGTTGTCCAGCTGACCTGTATGAATAGCGCCTTGTATTTCATTTTGTAATTTATACATCTTTTGTTATAAGATTTTCAAATTGAATGGGCTTTAACGAACAGACCCAATTCTTGCTTCATTTAGTTCATTTACTAGCAGTAAAATTAAATAATTGCTTATAGTCCATAGCCTTCAGGGTATAATCTACAAAAGTGACATCTAAGGCATTCACATGGAAAGAAGTATTATGCTCCCTTAGATGATAACATTGCAAAGAATTATGGTTTTTTGGTTTCCTTTGTTTGTTAATGAAAGAACTTTTATACAGCTCTGTGACAGTTCATTAAATGAACCTTTTTTTTACAGATCCTACTACATATTTTATGCTATGAATCCTTTCAAAGAGAAGCCTACTGCTTGAGCTGCAGACAACAGCCTCTTCATAAATAATCACATTTCATATTTCATCAGTTAATATTTCATTGGCTTCATTTCAGATCCCTTTCTACTTATACACTTAGGAGTTTTCTGCCCCTCTCTTTGTACCATGGTGCTCAGAATTTCGCAGGTTCTTTGACAATATGGGCACTCTTCCAAACACGGTGTACTGTTTTTACTTGGATTTTGAAACCGAATAGTGATATTGAATGATAAAAATGCTTCTTTTGGTTACGATAGTTGAAACCAGATGACTAAGGTTGTGCTTCAGATTAGGGTCACTGGGACATCCAACCTAAATGTCAAGTTGTTTTTGGTCAGCCTCCACATATTGTTCCCCCTTGGCGTGAGAACATTGTAGGTGGTTCTTGAAGTATTATTAATTTAGAAAAAATGGTCTATCCGCTCTGGGTGGGACAAGTAGCAACTCATGAAGCCGATGGACTTCTTTTTGGTATTGCGTGTTGTCCTCAGCATCTCACCACAGCTTATCTAGAGCGAACCTCGGCACCTGCTGCTTCTGCTCCTCTTGTTTCCACTATCAAAGTTTTTTGCTTAATAAAGGTCCGCAGCACTGTATAGACAGAAACGTAGCTATATTATGGTTCTTTACTTGAATATTGAAAACTAATAGTGATATTGAATGATATAAATATTTCTTCTGGTTACAACAGTTGAAGCCAGATGTCTAAGGTTTTGCTTAAAATTAGGATCACTGTGACATCCAACCTAAATTTCATCAAGTTGTTTTTGGTCAGCCCCCAGATCTTGTTCCCCTTTGGAGTGAGAATGCTGTGTGTGGTTCTCGTGGTTACCACCTTGAATTTAGAGAAAACGGTCTATCGGCGCTGGGTAGGACAAGTAGCAGCTCATGAAGGCAATGGACTTCTCTTTTGGTATTGTGGGTTGTCCTCAGCATCTCACCACAGCTTATCTACAGTAGAGTCAACCTTGGCACCTACCGCTTCTGCTCCTCGCCTCCACTATCAAAGTCTTTTGCTTGATAAAGGTCCTCAGCAATGTATATACAGAAACATTGCTACATTATGGTTCATTATGTCCAAATATGGCTTTTCTTCAACCAACTATATTCAAGATTGGTTGATATGATTGGAAAAATCTGAATTTATTATAACTTTTTTTTTTTTTTTTACCTGGGTTCAAAAATCTTCTAGCGTGCTGTCCATGGAAATATTTTCTATTAATAGTCTGAACCCATGAGCATAAAGGGTTTTGAGACTAGCCGCTCTTTAAAATAAATTATAGGAAGTGTTCCGTATATCCTGTGAACTACAGAAAAGCCAATAGATTACTGTATTGAGGTTGAAAGTTGGAAACATAAGTTTCTCTTAGACTGTAATCCTCACTTTATTGTGAAGTGAAATCTATTGCAATAAATTACATGAGTTGCCCTCAATTAGTTCAGATCTATTGCCTCCATGGCAGCCAATTGGGGGACACATTTGGTGCCTTCATGACAAATTCCATAATTGTAGTATAGTAATGCATGCAGTGCATTTTGTTGATCCCATAAAAAGAGGGTGATGTTCTCATTAGGCCTTGTATACCTTTATTGTTCTACTGAAATATGAATAGTATATGATAGTATATAATAGTATATCAAATATATTCTGCTGCATCACCTATTGTTTGTACATTTCCTCAAGTTGCCTCAGACTCGCTGAGCCTTGCAGTGTGAAAGGAATTAATTCCATACCAGTTAATCCATTTGCAGATAGATGTTATGGGGTGTTTGCCCCTCATCAGTGCAGAGTAAAGCACTGGCTAGCTGGCTGAAAGGCATTAGATGTAGCAAAAATTCCTCCATTATATGTAGGTCCCATGTAGGTGTGTGGAGATTATACCCCATGGTCTGTAGTGTAATATATAAGGAGTAATGTTCCTCAAATATATAGAGGCTCCCATTTTAGGGTGTAATTAACCCAGGGGTCTGTAGTAATATATAAGAAGTAATGTTCCTCCATTATATAGAGGCTCCATGTAGGTGTGTGGGGATTATACCCCATGGTCTGTAGTGTAATATATAAGGGGTAATGCTCTTTAATATAAGGCTCCATGTAGGTGTGTGGAGATTATACCCCATGGTCTGTAGTGTAATAAATAAGGGGAAAATGTTCCTCTTTTTTTAAGAGGCACCATGTAGGTGTGTGGAGATTATACCCCATGGTCGTAGTGTAAATATATAAGGGTCATGTCCATTTATATAGAGGCTCCATGTAGGTGTGTGGAGATTATACCCCATGATCTGTAGTGAAATATTTAAGGGGTTAATGTTCCTCATTATATAAAACTACATGTAGGTGTGTGGAGTTTTATACCCCAGGGTCTGTAGTGTAATATATAAAGGGTAATTTCCATTATATAAAAGTCCCCATGTAGGTGTGTGGAGATTATACCCCATGGCTGTAGTGAAATTTATATTAGGGGTAATGTCCATTATATAGAGGCTCCATGTAGGTGTGTGGAGATTATACCCCATGGTCTGTAGTGTAATATATAAGGGGTAATGTTCATCATTCGGGAGAGGCCCCAAGTAGATCTGTGGAGACTTAAACACCTTAGAAAAATACAAATGGCCAGCTGGTCTTTCCTTGGATCCCACATTACATGGAAACACACCCCGTCTGTGTGAAGTCCCCGATAGAGAAGACCAGATTTCCCAACACACTTGGTAGATAAATAAGTAAAATCAAACCAAGCCTATTTTATTGTATAAATGATTAAATATTTAGCAAATGTTGACGCATTTCAAGCAACTTAGACACTTTGGTTGCGCCACTGAAATTTCAGTATATGCTGAAAGGTTCCTGGGAAAAGAGCTGGGATTCTACAGCCCACCTATTGGATGCAAAGTCTCATCACTTTTCCCATGAGCCTTCCAGAATTTGTTTTTTTGGTCAAACACTGTTGTTACATTTCCATAGGACGTACCCACCAGACTTCTAGCCTTGGATCAGTAAACGCATTTAATGCTCGCCCTTTGATAATGGTTTCCAGCATTGGCGGTGGGCAAATATCCTTTAATTTACAGCGGAGACAGATAAGGGTCTGCAATAAACATGCCATTTTCCTCTTTTACAGCTACCATTTCATTAGCACCATCTATAATCAAGTGCACCTTGCACAGTAATCTTTCAATTAGGAGATGAACTGAGGCATGGGTGTATGTTTCCACTACCGGCAGCTGCAGCGAGATTCTGCTGAAGCAGTAAACAGTAAATGATGGGAAATATTTCACTTTCTATCTCGCATGGCTCCGTGCTTTATACCGAGTACATTTTCTTATGAGCCGACGAGGAGAAAAAAATGCCATTAGATTTCGGTTACCAAGAAAAAATCTAAATGCAACTTGTATCTCTATTTCTCCACCTATGTATCAGTTGATTAATCTTTATAGTTCCAGAAGCTGAAGGCCAATATTACTGCACAAGTACTGAAGGGTAAAACTGTATTCGGGCTGCGGTTTTTCACAGCACTTCAATATGTACTTAGAAAAATCTGTCTACTTGTTTAGGATTTTAAAAGATCAAGACAATGTCATGTACATCCCCTACTGCTTGGAAGTTCGTTTTCTGTGATTTAACATTAAAGGGGTTGTCTCACTACAAAGAATAGCTTTCAAAATGTAGGGAACACTAAATGAAGTTTTCCAAATATATTGCGTTGTTCATCTTTTTTTTTGTTAAGGAGCTACAAGTGATTTTATCACCTTCTGAGGGCTCTCAGGTTTCCCAAGTGACCGACCTGTGTACTCCTTATCCCCTCTGCTGTGTGTTCTATCTGATAACAGGGAGTGAGGTCATCACACAGGTCAGGGCCTGACAGTGAAAGCTTGTGTGTTATCTGATCTGTCAGACAAAAGACAGTAATTACTCTACTGTTTACATAAGCTCAGAAGCTTCCCTGGACCTCAGAGAAGGTAATTTAGCTAATCTAGACTAAAACATAGAAGTCTGAATACAGGGAGCTCATGTGCTAATTACAGACAGCTTGACCAGGAAGTGACAGAGCAAAGCAGCATTATTTCATTCATGCATCTTATGAAACTTTGAGATGAGCCTGTCCCTGCCTTAGGTTATAACAGTATTATAGGCCCTAACAAACCACTGAATATTTTAATGCTTAGCACCTTTTAGGATAGTTGCTAATGGAAAACTATCAAGCAACTTTATATTTTTTCAGTGTCTGCCTGAATAGAACCACCACAACAAGACTGTGAGAGCATAAGGGTATGTTCACACTGGGCAATTTCACCGCGCATTTTGCCACGTATTTGCGCTCTATTACGGACGAGATGTGTGTCGAAATTACCATAATCCACATCTCTCATACAGAACTATGGATTACGTCTCCTATCCCCGCTCTTACAAAACGATTGTATGGAAACATATAGTTAAGGGTAAAGACTATTACCGATGTGGTCCCTAATATGGCGGTTCAGATGTGATGGGGTTTTTAAATCAAAAATCAATTGAAGGTACAAATATCTAGGGTTTTTTTCATTGCAAGAATTAAGAGACCACACCCCCTTACTCTTTAGGAAAAGCAGTCCATCAATGTAACAGGGGAAGTAACAAACTTTTTTCTATTAGTTTAAAGCAAACTAAAACATAAGGAAATAGTCTACATCTCTGATGTATAGTGCTTGAATAGAAAAAAAGTTTCTCATCTACGCCTAAGAATATTTATTACTGTCCTTGATTGACTCCATTCATTTAAAACATACGGCCATAAACTTTTTTTTTTTCAGTTTACCTGTCTGGTAAAGAGAGGCCTTAAATCTATATTAAGTTTACATTCTTTTTTCCAAATGCTCAAAATTACCAATTACTGATTTGTAGTATATATATACAGTATATATTATGTGTATATATATATAAATAAAAATGTGTGTGTATATATATATATATTTAATATATAATAATATATATATATATATTTATTTATATATATAATACTACATATAATATATATAATATATATATTTATTTATATATATATATAAACATATATATATATTTTATATATATATTTATATATATATATATTATATATATATATATATATAATATAATATATAATATATATACTATATATATATAATATATATATATATATATATATATATATATATATAAATTGTAGAAGGGTCAGAGGTACCGTCATAGACGGCAGGTATTTATCACGGAGGTGGCTGGCCTCGGTGATATAAAAAACCCAATAGCTTGATGAGAGCTACAACTGAGCAGTTTTTCCTTTGTAGTCCGGGTCGGGTTTTTTATGGGGCGGCCCAAGAGTCTGTGTGGGACGGCCGCTCCAATACACCAGCCCAGGTCTTACCAGCCAAATAAAAGGCAGCTGGTGCAGGAAGTCTGGAGGTGTGTTTCTGGACCTTCAACCAGAAGCTGTGGACTGCCAAGCTGTGAGGCTGTGTAGGCCTGAAGGTGTGCGTTGGTGAGCGTAACCCATTGCCTTTGTATTCCTGAAGTCAGGGCTTTATGTTATATGGATCCCTGTTTATGATGAAGCTAAGCGGAGTTTGGTTTTGGGAACCTGCTGACTTTATAATAAACACCTCTGTGGTTGGACTTAAAAATCCCTGTGCGTGTGCTTGCCTTTGAGCTGACTCCTCACAATATATATAATATATATGAGAGAGCGAGATCTATGCAGAAATATATATGCACACACATACTGACAAAGAACAATTAAAGCATATAGATTTCACATAGGGTGATATTTACAGATTTATATCTAACATCAAATGCATTGCCATTCTGATTTTGCTGTATTGCTGTATTTCATTGCATATTGCACGTTATATGCACCGAACTGCGCATCGCAATTACGGTAATTCATAGCAGGCCCCCCCCCCCCCCGTGTTTTGGAATTAAGCGCTGATCAGCACGTGGTTCCAAAACACCTGGGGTATTGTGGCACATATAGTACACGCCGCAATAAGCCATGTGAACATAGCCTTACTGCAATTCTCTTCTCCTTCTCTAGTTATCAACCTTTCTCTCTCTGTTCTAGCAGGGGTTGGGTTGGTGACATCACTCCCTACTGTGTCTTATTAGCAAAATGGAGCTTGTTTCTCCATCTCTTATCTGATCTTTTTACAGAGAAAAAAATGTAACCCTGAAGAGTTAAAGACTTGAGAGTATCCTTGTTTCATCCTGTCCGATCTTCAGAGCACATACCTGGGTATATAAAATATAACAGTATTAATTAGCAGCTAAAACAGTGTTTGTGCCACATGTAAGTTTTGCTTTTACTATAAGCTTTTTCTCATTCTTACTACAGCTCTGCTAGTTTAAATTTATACTTAATCTGCTTGGAAAGTGTCATTGTTTTTCACAACCCCTTCATTATTAATGTTCCTGTGACAGACACAACTTGCATTAGGAGCTAGCCAGGGCAGTTCCTAGGCTAAATTTCACTCAGGGCGAGGTGAAGAAATTTGCCCCCCCACCCCCCACCCATGTAAAAAAGTGCCCCCATGAAACACAGTGCATCACGATCAACCAAATCGAAAATATACAAAAAGCGTTACCACAATATGCTACGTATAAAACTACTAAATAATAGTCATACAGTTACCAAATAACACTGCTACACCAACCAGAATCCCAAGACCACATATCACCAGCACACAGTGACCGAATAATACTACCACACCATGACCACATATCACCACATAGTGACCAAATACAGCAACACCGTGACCACATATCACCACCACATAGTGACTGAATAATACAAACTGACCATTACTGAATACAAACCATTATACTACAACCAATATTACCGGCATACAGTGGTGGATACCCGCTGAACACAGGCTCTGCACACATATAAATGGTTACAGTAAAGTTATATCTAGTGACTCACAGGAGACGTCTCTGAAGAGTTGTTCTCTTTCTCTTCTTCTTCTCCTCCATCTGTCCCAGACGCCATGAAGACTACTCCCGACTTTTCACTGTAAAATTTACAAAACAAATATCTTAATGACTCCTCAATTTATCAGCACTTCTCTACCAATTCCTATCTCTATACAAACTCCCCATCTATAGCATCTCATATGGTAGCAATGTAATAGCCCCTGTAGCCACGTAGCAGCCCCCTATAGCCAGGTAGTAGCCCCCTGTAGCCAGTGATATCCCCTGTAACCAGTGATATCCCCTGTAGCCAGTAGATGCCCCCTATAGCCAGTAGATGCCCCCTGAAGCCAGTTGATACCCCCTGTAGCCAGTTGATGCCCCTTGTTATCAGTAGATGCCCCCTGTTATCAGTAGATTCCCCCTGTTATCAGTAGATGCCCCCTGTTATCAGTAGATGCCCCTGTAGCCAGAGATGCCCCCCTTGTAGCTAGTGTGCCCCCCTTGTAGCTAGTGTGCCCCCATTGTAGCCAGTGATGCCCCCTGTAGCCAGTAGATGCCCCCTGTAGCCAGTAGATCCCCTGTAGCCAGTAGATGCCCCCTGTAGCCAGTAGATGCCCCCTTGTAGCCAGAGATGCCCCCTGTAGCCAATGATACCCACCCCTGTAGCCAGAGATGCCCACCCCTGTAGCCAGAGATGCCCACCCCTGTAGCCAGAGATGCCCACCCCTGTAGCCAGTGATCCCACCCTGTAGCCAGTGATCCCCCCCCTGTAGCCAGTGATCCCCCCCCTGTAGCCAGTGATCCCCCCTGTAGCCAGTGATCCCCCTGTAGCCAGTGATCCCCCCCTGTAGCCAGTGATCCCCCCTGTAGCCAGTGATGCCCCCCCGTAGCCAGTGATCCCCCCCTGTAGCCAGTGATCCCCCCCCTGTAGCCAGTGATCCCCCCCCTGTATCCAGTGATCCCCCCTGTATCCAGTGATCCCCCCCTGTATCCAGTGTGCCCCCCTTGTAGCCAGTTGGTGCCCCCTTGTAGCCAGTGATGCCCCCCTTGTAGCCAGTGTGCCCCCCTTGTAGCCGTGTTGCCCCCCTTGTAGCCAGGGTGCCCCCCTTGTAGCCAGTGTGCCCCCCTTGTAGCCAGTGTGCCCCCCTTGTAGCCAGTGTGCCCCCCTTGTAGCCAGTGTGCCCCCCTTGTAGCCAGTGTGCCCCCCTTGTAGCCAGTGTGCCCCCTTGTAGCCAGTGGTGCCCCCCCATTGTAGCCAGTGGTGCCCCTCTTGTAGCCAGTGGTGCCCCTCTTGTAGCCAGTGGTGCCCCCCTTGTAGCCAGTGATGTCCCCTGTAAGTAATTATAAAATAAAAAGAGTACTCACCTGGGTCCGCGCATCCCGGTCCGGAGCTGCTCAGCAGTGGGAGCTGCTTACGCTGCACGCAGCTCCCAGGGATCTCCTCGGCGGCAGAGCTGCCAGCCGAGGAGACCCAGCGTCACAGGGGGCGCGGTGAAAGCTGTGCGCCCCTTGTGATGCTAATATAAGGGAGGAGTCAGGACGGGAACGATCCGTCCCGCCTCCTCCCTGCAGCTGCTGGCTCTGCGCGACTGTTATAAAACAGTCGCGCAGAGTCAGGGGCGCTGCTCCGGGCGGGCAGGGCGGCCGCGGCGCCCCCCTCGGGTGAGCGGAGCCTCAGCGCCCCGGGTGACCGCCCGCCCCTAGGAACGGCCCTGGAGCTAGCAGTGCTTAAATGTCAGTTATTGCTATATAACTATTTAGAGCCTGCACATGAAGTGGAAGTCTGAAGAATCTATGAAGAGTGAATAGGTCTAAGGGGTTTTCCCCATCTATTTTCAATTTGGCAGATAGCGGCCACATATTGGGTAATGCAAATGAAATAACAAACATTTTCCCCATTCATTATTATTAAAAATCTGGACTGTTTTTTTTTTTTTTTTAAGCGCTCTTTTAGTGATCCATTGTTTACAGCTCGTCTCCAGGGGATACGACCAGAGTTGAGAGCTCCTCAATCCTGGTCTGACATACTCGGACATTACCTCTCCTCTCAGATAGCTACAGAGTGTTCAACCCCAGGTGCTGTCATTCTACTCCCGTCCTCTGTACTCATTAGTAATTAGTCAAACAGTGCAAATAAATAAAAAGAAACCTCAAGGAGGTCTGTGCATTGATAAAGAGAAAAAAAAATATATTTGGTTCTTGAAGGAATTTTAACCTAGGACCCTTTTGCCTGGAGGCAATAAACTTTACCTCTCAGCTACTCACAATGCTTTACAGAAAAAGACCTTTCTTTGACTAGGGAGAGGAAAGGTCTGGTGATGTCATCCTGCTGGGTCACATGATTTGGAATTCAAACAAATCACACACGCCCCCTTCTGAGCACATAGAGCTGAAGAGCTGGATGCAGGAGGTATGAGAGGAGATCGTGGCAAAACCCCTTTGCATGTTCATATTCGTGGGGTTTTTTTTTTTTGTTTGTTTTTTACAACCTTTAATGGTACGGAGTTTTTCCTGTTTCAATCTTCTGCCTGTTCAGTGTAGATCTCTCTGTGTAACTTTCTGTCTTCCTTGACCCACTTCCTGGAGAGGATTAGGAACCATTTTAATTGCTTGTATTGTCGGGAACACTTATCCGTCTGAGACTCAGGTTTTACTATGTTTATTATCTTGGTCTTGGGATAGTGGAGGAATTCTTTGAATTGTAATGAAAGGTGCTGTAAATGCTTTATTCAGTATTTATGAAGTGAATCTGCTGTACCACTGGAGGAATAAATGCTTGATTTATGTAGGAATATCCAGTCTTTCTACATGACTGGTTTCATTTGGTCCTAAAACAGGGTTCAGTGGTCTAAGTTCAGTGAAATAGCTAGCAGCATCTATCTAGGGCTTCTTATTATTTTTTTTATTATTGTTGTTTTGTGTAAATTTTGATATTGAAAAAAAAAAAATCACAGCAACAACCAGGAAATTGGGGCTTCAAAAGAATATAAAACTGAGCTCTTAATAGTAAATAAATAAAAAAAACTATCCCTATCACACCCTATTGATAAAAAAAACTGCCTATATGAAGTAGGGAACCCGCCCCTACTAGTACTAGTAGGGTCGCCCTTGTCGGGGGGGGTTTCCCCTATTCATATAGGCAGTTTTTTTCTCAATAGGGTGTGATAGGGATATTTTTTTTTTTTATTTATTTACTATTAAAGCTCAGTTTTATATTCTTTTGAAGCTCCAGTTTCCTGGTTGTTGCTGTGATTTTTTTTATTTTTTTTCAATATCAAAATTTTGACAAAACAACAATAATAAAAGAAAATAGAAAGAATAGATAATAGAAAAAAACTGTCTATATGAAGTAGGGAACCCGCCCCGACAAGGGCGACCATACTAGTAGAGGCGGGTTCTCTACTTCATATAGGCCGTTTTTTTCTCAATAGGGTGTGATAGGGATAGGTATTTTATTTGTTAACTATTAAAAGCTAAGTTTTATATTCTTTTGAAGCCCCAGTTTCCTGGTTATTGCTGTGATTTTTTTTTTAGGAAGTCTGGAAGGGATATTTATTTTTTCTTTATTAGGGGTTTTATCTGGATTACCCTGTTTAGCACTAATCTGGTCCTGTGAAGATAAAATTTTGATATTGGGTTAAATTTTTTTTGCAGTGAAGCCATACATTGCATAGGCTAAAAAACCTCAAGTATTCTATTTACTGACCAAGTCCAGGCTTTCTGCACACCCTCGCCTAAAATTCATAAATCATAGAAAAATAAATTTCTCATTTGTATTCAATAAAATCAGTGCAGAGTTTTATGTAATGCATTTGGACAGTTGTCATAATGCTTTCCAGAGTTTGCCATTTTTGTTGAACGGTGGGCTAGAGAAGAAGTGTTATCTTTGTGAATTCTGACGTATAGGATCTTTACTCAGAAACAACCAGGGGATAGCTTTGAAATACTGAGCTATTGTATGCCGGCGTTTTCATAATTACATTATGGAATTCAATATATAATTTAGATTTACTGTAGGTTTAATAGAATCTCGAAACATTAGAAGCCTTAGGGGACACTAAAGTGGTTAACTTTAAACCAGCTCGGACTTTTACACAGTTTATACTCTAAGGGCTCCTGTACTCGTGATAATGAAAGTTTAAGATTTTTATTTGAAATAAAAATGGAAAAATTTAATGGGGGACACTTCAAAAAAACGGCCATCATTAAAAAAAAATTTTTGACCCCAAATTTTGGGTGACTGAAATCACAAATAAATTTTGTATTTTTTGGGGGGTACTTCCCCTTTTTCCAAATTTTAATTCACACACTTTGTTTGGGAGTCCCTAAAATGTAATAATCTCCTATCTCCAAAAATATTATTCAAGGTCATTTTAAATTTATTTTAGATCTTCTTGACAAGGGGTTTTAAAGGGGGTTTCCCCTCACTACGGGATCCTGCTTTTTATTTTAAAAGATCTTGAAAAAAAAAAGTCACTTCCCAATAAAATGCCCTTTAAACCGTTCCTCCTTTTCCTAGATACCCCCTCTTGTAGGGGGCTGCATCAGCTCCCCCAGGTAACTATAGCTAAAAGGACCTGTTCAATCTCTCCTTTTAGGTGCCAGTGCCGGTCACTTTTGCTACAAAAACCTTTTTCAATCTCTCCTGATAGGCGGGCCGGGCACTGGTCCCCTATAGTTTCGACCTGTTCATTCTCTTTGAAAAGGCTGCCACACTGGCCCCTTTATAGCTACAAAAACCTGTTTGCTCTCCCCCTGATAGGCACCCAGAGTAGGTTGCAATAGTACAAAACCATGTTTGTCCTCAACAGTCCCCCCCTGAACCATTTAAGAACCAATTAAAAACACCCCTGACTTCAAAATCAAAACGGGAAACTGAGGGGAGTTAAATAAAATTAGTGAAAAACCCCCCCCTTTAAAAAAATTGTTTCTTTTTGACTTGTTATGCTTTGAGCGATGTCATGTGCCATCTTGGAAAATTAAATTTTGTTTTTTTTTGAGTGAAAAAATTTTCCAGCATCAAATTAAGAGAAAAAAATTGTATAATATCCTTTTTATTGCCACATAGGGGCGTTAGTTTTAACGGCATATGAGCTGCAATAGTTTTCCTTTTTGGATAAGGGGGAAAAGGGGAAAGTAAATTATTTTAACGGCAAGAAACATGGCACTTTTTTTAGAGAAATTAAAGGGGTTTTGCCACAATGTGTAAATGACGTGGGAAACTTGTTAAACAAATATTAAACATTTTCACCATTCATTATTATTAGAAATTCTGCACCGTTTTTTTTTTAGCTCCCCTTTAGGATAAATTATTTACAGCTCTCCCCAGGGATACGACCGGGGCCCTGTGAGCCCCAGTCCTGCCCAAAACTCTCAGATATCACCTCTCCTTTCAGGCAGCAAACTGAATTTTAAAACCCGAGTGCTGTCATTGTTCTCCCTCCTCTGGGGCTCCTTATTTAATTAGCACAGTACAAATAAATAATAAAAAAAAACCCCCTTTGAGGCCCCTGGCTTTTGGGTTTAAAGAAAAAACTATAAACGGGTTTTGGGTTCCTGCAGGGGTTTGAACCTATTACTCTCTTCCCTGGAGGGAAAAACTTTACCTCTGAGCTAAAATTTTTGTCTCAAAGTTCAATACATAAAGAAAGATCTTTTGAAAAAAAAGAGAGGAAAGGCCGGTGATGGGCCCTCCTGCTCGGTCCCCATTGATTGCAAAAAAAAAACAAATCACAAAACCCCCCCCCTTTTGAGCACACAGAGCTGAGGAGCTTTGGGTTTCAGGAGGTATGAAATGAGATTGTTTGGAAAACCCCTTTAAAAATTTTTTCTCTTTTTCTTTTTGCATGAATTTTTTTCCCGTATTTTAAATATTGTTTGGGGTTTTTGACATTGGGTTTTCTTTCCTTTTGGTGTTAAGTCCCCCTCATTTTGGGTTTTGGGACCCTTTGAAATTTTGTTTTTTCCAAAAGTGCTCACTATGTTTTACTTTTTGGGGATAAAAATTTTGCAATTCTATTAATTTTAAAATTTAAAGGGGAAAAATCTTTATTCAAGACTTTATTTTGGGGGTTGAGCATCTCCTCAAAACCCCAGTCCAAATAACCAAAAAAAAGATAAGGGTTGGAGAAAGACATTGGCCAAATTTAAATTTCCCAAACCCATAAACCCCACCCGGGGTTGAAACCAGGGGAAGGCCAAAAAACCCCTAAGAGGGTTATGTAATTGTCCCCATACAAAAAATTCTTTCTCCAAAAAATGGGTTAAAACCAAATTCCCCTTTTTCATCTTCCTTTCCGTATCTAGGGCCCAAAGACCTTGAAATTTTTTTTTTCAAACAAGCATTTAAGGGCCCCCCTTGAACCCTTTATCAATGACTCCACCATCACAACCCTTGTGGCGAGAGCTCCATAGTTTTCCCCCGCCCTTTTCCAGTTAAATTTTAAAAAAGTACTTTTTTTTACCCTGTTATAGACTTGGTAACATAAATAGTCAAACTTTATGGTAATATTCTTTAGGGGTTGTTAGGTTTACAAAGCTTTTTTTTCATTCACCTTCATTTTTCACAGTTAATTTAATGTATGTACAGTGAGGTACCTGGTCAATTGTAAGGTGGTGTCTTGGTCTCATTGTGTCCCAATGTGAACAGCAGGATGAAGAGGATGGTTTGAATCCCAATTTAAATTGATCCCGTAAATATATTGGACAAATCAGGAATTTTTGCCCTTAAACAGGTTTTGCCACGATCTAATGTTGACGTGGGATCCTCCAAAAAGGGTATTTAATCACTTTTCTAAACATATGTGTTAAAGTGTAGCCTCTGAGAGCTGCAGCCTTCCTTACATGCCCTTAGTTTCCTGACTGTCTACATTAGCTAGGACCAGGAGCTGTCTGTCCGTGCTTGGGTTGTTTGCACTTCTTATCTGATGGCAGGGCACATGAAGGGAGGGGGAGAACAAAGCCTGTGTCTGCTGTATAGAGAATCCTCTGGTTGTAATGTAATTATCTGAGTAATCATGCAGATGATCCCTGCTCAGCCCTCATCCCCCCCCCCACCGGCAGCAGTTCATGAACTCTGTCTGCGTGGATCTTATCTTATCTCCTGAGCAGGTAAGAGGGAGAAAACAAAAGCTATTGAGCTTGTGCACAATACAGTTATCCTCTGTGGTTTAGCCAAACAATGCTCAACTTCATAGACTGAATATCTGCCTCGGGAGTGTGCATGGGAGGTGGAACAGTAACATCACAGCGGAGGTTCTTGGTTAGTTTAAACACAGGAACACAACACCCCTTTTTTCAAGACTCAAGCGGACAGTTCAGCCTGTTAGGCGAGGAAATCACTTCTTGGCAAAACCCCTTTTAAGCTCCTTGTTAGAGATCAGCAAGTTGTGCAAAAAGTCCTGAAACAATGAACAGTTGGACGTGTGTATCTAGAGGGAAGAGATCCGGCTTTGTGTGCATGCACATATAACATACAAATATATATACACCTACAAAAATATATATACACATAGATATAGAAATAATTTTTTCATTATTTATTGAAGTCATTCAATTTCATTCATTAAAAAAAAAAAAAATCCTGAAATTTCAACCAAAAGCCAAATACCCCTAATTTTTGGTGACTAGTTTACTAGTAAAAAACCTATTACAGCCAGCACCTATTTTATGACCAGTATGTGTAACCAGTTAGGGCATGTCCCCACTGCACTGGTTTTCGGCCGGTTTTTCAGACCGCATGAAAAACCGGCCGAAAAAGAGCACAATGGTGCTCTATGGAAATCCCGTGCAGCAGTCCCCACTGCACGGGTTTTCCGTCAGGCGGTTTTGCCGCCCGCGGTCCGGCCGCAAAACATTATAGAAGCACAATCTTCCGTCCGGTTTCTGGACGGAATCTGTGCATCTCAATGGGAGGGGGGAGGGGGATTCTCCGCTCATCACAGAGAAAAGCCCTCCCCCCCCCACGGCCGTGGCGACGGCCGCAAAACAGGACAAATGCCGGCCGGCGAACCGGCCGGTATTTGTCCTGTGCCGCTGCTGGCTTTCAGTAACACGATTCTGTTGTGTTCTACTTCTTAATTCACACAGCAGCCATGTAACTTTATTTACTTTCACAGTCTATACTTTTGATATAGAAGAGTTCAACACAATTTTGTCAGTGCAACATTCCTGTTCTCAATCATCAAGTCTGCGGTCTGCAGTGCATATCCTTTTAGTCGGCTAACCGAGATTTAAATATCCTGCAGTTTGTCATTTTACTTGCAACAGTTAAGTAAGGACATTTTTCAACTACTAGTTTGCTAAGTGATTTGAGCCTTAGAATAGAAATACTACATTCTTCTTGTCTGTCCCTCTTCACGCTGGGCCACAGCAGAATTTATAGACTCTGAAAGTTATCACAGTGTGGGAAATTGTTTGAGATCTAAACTTTTTTGTCCCTTCTCTATTGAATCCTCTATTGATTTTCTAATATATTGTTGCACTTTTGGTTCTGGTTCAATGTCAAATCTGACCTCTAACGAAGTAATGTAAAAGATATTAACTTTGTGTGGAAGTTCAAATTTAATGTCATTTTGTTACACTGATACTTTTGAAGTTAAATCTGGTCCGCGAGGTATCAGTCAGGATAGCATAGGAAAGTTAGCAATATACAGCTCAATATGGTCCAGAGAGTCGCAGGTCATCCAGAGAGAGAGAAATAATACCATATTTACTATTTTGCCATATGCAAACTTACTCTATCAGTTCTCCATCTATAAAGCACTAAAACTTAAATTTTATTATATATAACACTTAACCTCTATACACACTATTTAAAAACCTGATGTCTAACCTTTCAATTTGTCCCTTTCTAATTGTGAAGGAATAACTCCTTTTCTATTAAGTCTGGTGGAACACCACTTATTAACAGGGGAACCTTATATATACAGTGATTTGCTAACTCCAAAAAGGAATCCCTGGGGAGTTCAGGAATGACATTTTAATTTGTTATTTCCTACCTCTTTCTACTGTGTTACCCGCTGCAGAGGGTCTCACAAGGAAACCTTATATGTTTCATGCCCATTAGATTAGGGATGACTGCCCAATTAAAATGTTTTGGATTCCTTTTTGGAGCTAGCAAATCACTGTATACATAGGGTTTCCCTGTTAATAGGTGGTGTTCCACCAGACTTGATAATAGAAAAGGAGCTGTTCCTTCACAATTAGAAAGGGACAAATTGAGAGGTTAGAAATCAGGTTTTTAAATAGTGTGTATCGAGGTTAAGTGTTGTACATAATAAAAGTTACGTTTTAGTGCTTTATAGATTAACAACTGATAGAGTTTAAGTTTGCCTATGACAAAATAGTAAATGTAGTCATTAAAAGTCACTTTGTTCTCTTGATTACCATTTTTTTTTTATACTATTAGAAATAGCACCAGGCTCACATGGGTTAAAGCATTATTTACTTAAATTCGGTAGAAGCAGAATATAGCAAGCTAAAAATATACCATTAAACTTAAGAAAAAAAAGGAAATAAAGCAATTCCAGCTGGCATTAATACCCATCATACCATTACATTAATAAAACATTTAAATTACATTGCTCCTAGCCAGTTCATAGGTGTGCTAGTTTTTTGGAGGATTTTCCTCCTCCAGACTCTGCTCCATATTGGACAGTAAAAATTCTCTTTTTGACACAGTTCATTGTTTTTTGGGAGCTGATAAATTGCCTTTTCTATAGCTTTTAAGCAAATTGCTTTTCTACTTTAAATATATTTTAACCAATAAAATCTAAACAAGCCGTTCGTAAGAGGCCGCTCTCTCACTCTCCGTGACACTAAAATATTTTCCAGCTAAGAAAGCTTAGGTTATGCTAATAATTCTTATTCGGGATAATTTTCATGAGTCATCTCAATAAGACGATGAGACTTCTTTCCCATACATATTAATGTCTCGAATAAAAGTTGAGATTAATATTTTGAGCGGTTTGCCTGGCTGCAGTTCCGAATGCGATCGAAATTACAATTCAAGTAAGTTAGCTGACTACATTTTACATTATAACGCTAATATGAAATAAAATCAATTTACTGAATAATTTGACATTTGTATCACAATTTGAGATTCATGTTCTGTCGGGAGTTGTGTCAGTAGAAGCATCAAGGCTGGGTACATAAAGGGTGTAAACAGTGATGTCGATAACAGACCATTGGCATTTACTGTTTCGAAGAAGTTTCCTACAGAAAGATACCATATGCCACACGTATCTGCATTAATGGCACCCTTTTGTATCGCCTTGTCTATGTGCAATTATAATACCAGCAACCACTCCTCTCATATATTGAGGTTATGTGAGTGGTTGTCTTATTGGTATTTTTGCATTTGTGCAATCTCCCCATGTATTATACTGTGGCTTTTCTGCATACTGTGTGAACAGGTATCCATCCAACCTGCAGTTTTTTTTTATCATCTTATTGTTCCCCTTGTGGTGGGGTATGTGAGCACAGGGGCCAGTGTTGCCTCTTTACTGGGATCAATTTCAGTCCAGCCTTTGAGCTGTGAGTATGGCCTTGTTCTAAAAGATTTGTTAAACCTGACACTGTCACTCTTTTTCTATGTTTTGCTTCTCTGCTGTTTTGGCTTGTTTGGTAATGACCTATTGGCATGCAATGTGTGAAGTTTTGAAAGTTTTCCTACTTTGTGCTTTATTTGGTTTTTAATTGTTTTATTTTTTAAATAATCTGAAGTCTAAGGATATTTTCCTTCATTCTTGCAGTATGAATTGGAAGAGCTCTTATTTTCTTGTATTCAAAAATGTGTTAAACTTTTCAGTGGTCCCTTAATATACAAATTATTGGTATCAGGAAGACTATTGCAAGTAGAAACCATAGCTTTATAGAAAACTGGTAATTGGTTCCAAATCACTGCATGCACCTCACTAATGCATGCAAAACAAGGACATGCAGTACTACATTGCTCTGTAGTGAGGCGCTATAGGTCACCAAACACTACATGCACCTCACTAATACATGTAAGAGCAGTACAGGACATGTAGTACCGCACTGTACTGTAGGGAGGCACTATTAACCGCCAATCACTGCCTGCCCCTCACTAATACATGTAAGAGTAATACAGGACATGTAGTACCGCACTGTACTGTAGAGAGGCGCTATAGACCACCAATCACTGCATGCACCTCCGTAATACATGTAAGAGCAGTACAGGACATGTAGTACCGCACTGTACTGTAGAGAGGCGCTATAGACCACCAATCACTGCATGCACCTCACTAATACATGTAAGAGCAGTACAGGACATGTAGTACCGCACTGTATTCTAGAGAGGTGCTATAGACCACCAATTACTGCATGCACCTCACTAATACATGTAGGAGCAGTACAGGACATGTAGTACTGCACTGTACTGTAGAGAGGTGCTATAGACTGCCAATCTCTGCATGCATCTCACTAATACATGTAAGAGCAGTATAGGACATGTAGTATCTCACTGTACTGTAGAGAGGTGCTATAGACCACCAATCACTGCATGCACCTCACTAATACATGTAAGAGCAGTACAGTATTCATGCTTTATAGTAACCTATACCCTCACCAAAGCATTGCGGCCAGCCTGCAAAGGGGTGTGGTCTATGAAAACCCAGTTTGGGGAAGATCCATGGGGCTGTCCTTGTCTGTTGGGGTGGTCTGTCCCCCACAGCCTCCAATGCAGAGCTGTCTTAATAACATTGTGGGCCCCCGGTCACAACACTGTAGTGGGCACTGTCCAAATACATGACATCACGCTAGGCCATGCCTCTTGCCACCCTCAAGCACACCCATATTATCATGCCGCTTACTGTATGTCTGGACACTTGCAGTCTACAAGACTATTTGGCAGAGCAGGGAGCCTTTGGCTCCCTTCTCCACCATGGTTTTCAACTGTTTTCACGTCCTAAAAAGACACAAACCGTTAAATAAGTAAAGCCAACCAAGGGATCCAGGGTATGGTTTTCGTATTCCTGGGATATACACATACCACCTGGGCTCCATAATTGTTGGGCCCCCTGGCAACTGCCTAGTGTGCTCAATGGAAAAGATGGCCCTGCTCCAATGTTGAGCAGGTCTCTCTTAAAACTTTTATGCCTTATCCACTTTTAAACTGATTCAAATAAAAACTTGAATAAATCCTGATTGCGTAATTGACCTCTGATGAGATTCATCAGGTTTCCATTACCGGTAATGGAGTATTGCATACTCCATTACCATCAAAGAAACTGCATAGCCTGAGTGAACCATAATATCATAGGTGAGAATAGGGTGCAAACCCCTGGATGGGACTGTCCTGTCGGCTTAAAGTTTTTTGTTCTGTCTCTCAAGTGTTTTTTTGTCTGAAAGTCAATTCCTGTAGCGAATGTCCTTTTATTTGAAATGACGTTTCAGCATAATGTGCTGGTATACAGTGGTAATGGTATTATTTCATACCTATTTCACACAATTTTCAGAGGAATTGCAGAATGTAAAAGTCTAGAAACTCAAGTCAGGCACTTTTTTTTTTTTTTTTTTTCAATTTCCAGAAGTAATGCAAAAAGTCACATTTTATGCAGATTGCTTTTCCCAGCACAGTAAAATGAAAACTGCTGACTGCACTTGAACAGACCTGCATTTTTATGCGTTTGACAATTCACCTCTTATCGAAACTAAACTACTTCTAAGTAATCTCCAAAATCTCAGCACTTCTGTTTATTAGGATATGACAAGTTTTTTTTTATGGCGACAGGCAGAGTAAACAGACAATTTTTCATATCTGCTGAAGCAGGTTAAAAAAATAAAATGTTTTTAGGGGAAAAATATAACTGGAAATGTGTGTTTGTACAAGCCACATACTTAAAAAATAAAACTTATGGCTGGAAAAACTTATAATGGGTAATTACATAATGATTACTTTATTGTTCTCTCAATAGGGATAGATGCGATTAGACTAGACAACAAGCAACACACAAAAGGAAAGTGGGGTTTCTTCACACTTAAGAGATGCTGTAAATAATATTTACACTTCAGGCTATAGGCGGCCTGAAAGAAGGACCGTCGAGCAATCCTCTCACTGCTGTGCTACAAAGGCGCACAGCAGGGATGTCATAGAGAGAAATGTACATAGGGGAAATTACATTAAAAAATTACATTAAAAAAACTACCCAATTGAAAAAAAATTATCCATGAAATGGTCACATATTAGTTCTCAACATGTGAAAAGAAAAAAAGTAATGGTGATGTCCCTTTTACCAAGGTTCTCAGAACCCACGAAATGTACCAATAATGCATTTCCTTATGTTGTTGTTTTTTGTTTTTTTTTTTTTGTAATGTATCTCATGATTCCTTATTGACAAAAGGGATTTTCTCATTACAGTCTTTCGTGGGCTTTTTAAGCGTTTAATCTTTCTTGCAGCTTCAAATCCAGGGGTGCGTCTCTCCTCCCGTTGGGCGCGTCTCTCCTCCCGTTGGGCGCGTCTCTCCTCCCGTTGGGCGCGTCTCTCCTCCCGGTGGGCGCGTCTCTCCTCCCGGTGGGCGCGTCTCTCCTCCCGGTGGGCGCGTCTCTCCTCCCGGTGGGCGCGTCTCTCCTCCCGTTGGGTGCGTCTCTCCTCCCGGTGTGCTCGTCTCTCCTCGCGCTGGGAGCGTCTCTCCTCGCGGTGGGCGCGTCTCTCCTCGCGGTGGGCGCGTCTCTCCTCGCGGTGGGCGCGTCTCTCCTCGCGGTGGGCGCTTCAATCCTCACTGAAAACTGTTAAAATCATAATTCTGTGAGAGTAGTGGTAGGAAGATGTCACAGCTCTGCAGACCACCTGCAGTGGTCAGTTCTCATTTCTGCAGAGCTGTCACTTCCCTCCACAAGCTCCTTGTATCCAGAACATCTACATTGGTGTAAACAGATATACATACAGCCTGAACTGGTGAAACAAATGTAAGAAATGCACTCTGCTACCCCTCTGTTATCAGTGCATTCCTCACATTTGTTTATTCAGTTCAGGCCGTATGTATATCTGTTTACACCAATCCAGGTGTTCTGGTTACAAGGAGCTTGTGGGGGAGGTGACAGCTCTCCAGGCATGCGAACTGACAAGTGCAGGTGGTCTGTAGAACTGTAACATTGTGTCTATGTATAAGGCTGTGTTATATAGGCAGGGAGTGAATCTAGTAGCTAGAGACTCAGTTATTGCCTATATCCTTTACATAGAGCTATTACTGGGAGAAGGGGCATTAAGGAACTTAGCAGCCATTATTACACAGCTCAGTGTGCAGTGAAAGACAATGAGATCACAGACAGCAGCTATTTCCACTTTCATTTTACATAGCGCATACGGAAGAGCGTGCAGGCAGCCAATCACAGCACATGGGGCGTGTCCCAACAGGTCTGAATGGTAGGGCAGCCAATCACAGAAAAGGGAGCGTGGCCCGACCACTTGCTGTAGACATAGCTCTAGACACGCACAGATTAGCTCATAGCTGCTATACTAAATGATTTAGGTAATGCAAACCAAAAGTGCTTATTTTAATGTCCCCATCATTACAGATATGATGTTTGTAGCGAGTAAACCCCTTTAAAGCAAGTATGTAGCTACATTTCGTGCAAAAAAAAAAATAATAATATATACAAGAAGTTAAAAACACTAGGCTAAAACGCTGCAAGAATGCTGTGTATGAAATTACCTTGCGGGTCTTCCTACAGTTATTGCAGTTGTAAGTTTTTTCCACCAAGCTACAGCGAGTAAACAACCACCAATTAATTAAAAAACGAATCAGGAGCTCGAATATTAATGAGTAATTAAATAGAGATTAAAGATCTATTAACCTGAAGTTGTGTCATGGAGATTTAGCTGTCAGAAGATGCAGGAGCTGGCTGTTCTGAAGGAGCTGATGAATTCAGGCTCATGGGAGGCTGTCAGGATGATGAAACAAGCAGAAAGCAGCCTAATAGATTTATCTATTTCTACCTGGCAGATTATAATGGGATATGGAGTCATCCTGCTGATCTGTGGGTATCTGCAGAAAGCGCGCTATACAAAGAATGTCATTAGGCGAGACGAGGAGAATTCTCCACTGCAGATTTAGACAAGGAGAGTGGTTGACAGAGGTGCATCAACTCGGTTGCTGAGAGCAATATGCTCCGTCGCTGTACCGCTGCAGAAATTGCTTCAGGCACCCCTATAACTTCTATTTTAAAAAAAGGAATTGGTGTATTTCAGAATGATTGCATTTGCATTGAACAGTTTTGCTAGTTTCTATGGAAAGGCTAAATCAGAGAGTTGGTGAATAAGTAAATAAAAAGCACTAACCTAGTACATGATGCCAGACTCTCATAAAACATAATATGGTATTTTTCTCTTGCAAAATTCTTAAAGGGTTTTTTTTCTTCATGCTTTTTCACAGTCTGCTCATCACAATCAGCTTCAAGCTGCACTTCCTGTTTAAGCTGTGAATGGTTCTACAGCTTCAGGCTCTCCTATCCCTTGCTCAGACAGCTTCAGGCTCCCGCTTCCTGTTCAGGCTATGGGAGATTCTACAGCTTCAGGCTCCCACTTCCTGTTCAGGTTGTGGGTGAGTCTACAGCTTCAGGCTCCCACTTCCTGTTCAGGTTGTGGGTTAGTCTACAGCTTCAGGCTCCCACTTCCTGTGAAGGTTGTGGGTTAGTCTACAGCTTCAGGCTCCCACTTCCTGTGAAGGTTGTGGGTTAGTCTACAGCTTCAGGATCCCACTTCCTGTTCAGGCTGAAGAAAGTTCTACAGGTTCAGGATCCCACTTCCTGTTCAGGCTGAAGGAAGTTCTACAGCTTCAGGATCCCACTTCCTGTTCAGGCTGGAAGGAAAGTATCTACTCAGCTTCAGTATCCCATCCTTCACTTTCCATGTTTCATGGATGTGAGAAGTTCTACAGCTTCAGGCTCCCGCTTCCTGTTCAGGCTGTGGGAAGTTATACAGCATCAGGCTCCTACTTCCTGTTCAGGCTGTGCGCAGTTATACAGCTTCAGGCTCCCACTTCCTGCTCAGGCTGTGGGCACATCTACAGCTTCAGGCCTCCACTATCTGTTCAGGCTGTGGGCGGTACTACAGCTTCAGGCTCTCATATGCCTTACTCCAGCTATGGGAAGTTCTACAGCTTCAGGCTCCCACTTCCTATTCAGGATGTGAGAGGTTCTACAGCTTCAGGCTCCCGCTTTTTGCAGTTCTACAGCTGCAGGCTCCAACTACCTGTTCAGGCAGGGTGAAGTTATACAGCATCAGGCTCCTACTTCCTGTTCAGGCTGTGCGCAGTTATACAGCTTCAGGCTCCCACTTCCTGCTCAGGCTGTGGGCGGTACTACAGCTTCCGGCCCTCATATTCCTTCCTCCTGCTATGGGAAGTTCTCCCTCTTCTGGCCTCTTCTTCCTGTTCCGGATGTGGGTTGAGGTTCTACAGCTTCAGGCCCCCACTTTCTGTTCAGGATGTGGGAGGAGGTTCTACAGCTTCAGGCCCCCACTTCCTGTTCAGGATGTGGGAGGAGGTTCTACAGCTTCAGGCCCCCACTTCCTGTTCAGGATGTGGGCGGAGGTTCTCCAGCTGCAGGCCCCCACTTTCTGTTCAGGATGTGGGAGGAGGTTCTACAGCTTCAGGCCCCCACTTTCTGTTCAGGATGTGGGAGGAGGTTCTACAGCTTCAGGCCTCCACTTTCTGTTCAGGCTGTGGGCGGTACTACAGCTTCAGGCTCTCATATTCCTTACTCCGGCTATGGGAAGTTCTACAGCTTCTGGCTTCTTCTTCCTGTTCAGGATGTGGGAGGAGGTTCTACAGCTTCAGGCCCCCACTTTCTGTTCAGGATGTGGGAGGAGGTTCTACAGCTTCAGGCCCCCATTTTGTTCGGATGTGAGGAGGTTCTACAGCTTCAGGCCTCCCACTTTCCTGTTCAGGCTGTGGCGGTACTACAGCTTCAGGCTCTCATATTCCTGTATCGGCTATGGAAGTTATACAGCTTCTGGCTTCCTTCTTCCTGTTCAGGATGTGGGAGGAGGTTCTACAGCTTCAGGCCCCCACTTTCTGTTCAGGATGTGGGAGGAGGTTCTACAGCTTCAGGCCCCCACTTTCTGTTCAGGATGTGGGAGGAGGTTATACAGCTTCAGGCCCCCACTTTCTGTTCAGGCTGTGGGAGGAGGTTCTACAGCTTCAGGCCCCCACTTGCTGTTCAGGCTGTAGGTGGCTCTACAGCTTTAAGCTTCCCCTTCGTGTTCAGGCTGTGTGCAGTTATACAGCTTCAGGTCTCCACTTCCTGTTCAGGCTGTGAGCCGTTCTAAAGCTCTAAATGCACTGTGTGAAAGTACTGTTAAGGGGGCTTTCATGCACTCCACTTTCTGGATCTAAAAAGGGCAATTTTATTCATACACTGAGAATTCTGTTTGGACAACATGTAGTGTGCCCTATGAGCAGCCTGTATTTGCATGCTGATATTTGCTAATCTATTATAGCATAATCAGCCATAACCTATAACCCTAAAACAAAAAAGTCAGTAATAATTGTTTAGTTCACCTTTGTACCATCAAAGCAGCTCTGATCCATCAGAGTCTCGACTCTGCATCACCTCTAATGATAGGCTTAACATTACAGCTCCTAATTAACCAGCATGGAGAAAGAGAGGGGGGGATGTGCTGAAACGCTGCAGAGACAGGAGGAGGATTTGTGATCAGACCTTTTCCTACTGTTTCTGTGTATCTGTGACTCACTCTTTGTGTCATTCACACTGGCTTTTATTGGCTACTATCAGATGTCATACTTTTTTTTTTTTGTATATGGGTCTTTCTCTTCAAATGAATTAGAAGATGAGCTCAAATGGCTAATTTAAGCTAATATAAAATGTGTGGCTCATGGATTTAATCAAATTGTTAAATACTTAAAATACGTAAAATATTGCGCACTAAAGATTGGATATGAGTAATGTACAATCTGCTAGTCACTGTACATGCTACAGTCATGAAAACGACTTAGCAGATTGCAATGTCTAAGGCTATGTTCATATGGCGTAATTGCGGGGCGTACAGTATGCTCTGCAATTAAGCCGGGTGTTTGGGAGTCGCGCTGATCCAGCCCATAGACTGTCATTACTTACGCCGCGAATAAGTGACATGTCACTTATCTCTCCGGGCATACTATATGATCATATTGTACGCCTGGGGAGAGGAGGTGTAATCGATAGTTCTTTATGAGAACTGTGGATTACCGTAATTTCGCTGTGCATCTTGCGTGACATGCGCAACAAAATTTGCCCGTGTGAACATACCAATAGATTTCTAATAGATGGAAAAGATTTCTGGTAATCAAGAGAAGTATCTTGTTACCTTTTTATTGACTGTCCTAATAAACATTTTATTCTACACAAAAATTAGTTATTGACCACTTTCAGACAGACGTCATAGAGGTGCTCCTGGTGGCCGTATTACAGACTAAATATCTGGACCTTCCCCCGTTCATCAGAACCAGAGTTATGGTGCTTTAATGAAAAAGAAAAAATGAGCCAGCTCCCCACTCCTGTAATGTAGATTGCACAGATCCTCCAGTAAGTGCATGTCCCCACTGCGCGGGTTTTCCGCCTGGCGGTTTTTCCGCCCGTGGACCGCCTGAAAAACATTGAGCATGTTCATTCTTCCGTCCGGTTTCCGGGCGGAATATGTGCATCTCAATGTGAAGGGGGAGGGCTTTTCACCGCTCATCGCTGAGAAAAGCTGTCCCCCCGCGGCCGTGGGGACGGCTGCAAAACAGTGCACATACCTGTCGCATAAACCGATCGGTATTTGTCACTTGCCGTGTAAACGGCCCCTTAGATGAAGGTAGAAACCTATGAAAAGAACACAGTTGATCCGGCAATCCATTCCAAAGAATAAGAGAGTCCTTTATTGAAGATCCACTAAAATATGGCCATGACGTGCAGGTAAAGATGTTACGCTGCTGCCGTTTTTCGGGAGCCATCCCTTATTTATAGCATAGTTTTACTATATAACTAAGGGGTAGCTCCTGAAACGCGTCAGCAGCATAACATCTTTTGCTGCGCTTCATTGCCATATTTTAATGGGTTTTCAATAAAGGACTCTTTCGTTCATTGGAATGGATTGCCGGATCCACTGCTTTCTCTTGCTTGAACTCCAGTTTTCATACATCACAGGAAGTTTAGTTGTTGCGTTTAGGATGCAAGAGTCGAAAACATCAGTTGTCTTAAAAACCGTTTTTATGTATTATATTAATTTTAGGGATTTAACATTAATTATGGTTACATTCAGTGTGAGGAATAGTAATTATAAACCTGTATAATCCCCTATATAATTTGCATGCAAAACTCGGTTGGCACATTGCTGCAGTTTTAACGCTTCAACACTTGAGTCTTTGAAAGTAGAAGCGTGTTATGTATCAGCTTCTCACATCGTACAGGTTTCTTCCATAGTAGAGTTTCTTTGCAAAAAGCATCTGCTTGAGTTGAGTACACATTTCAGTTAAAAATCAGAATTTTCATGAATTTTTTTTTTTTTTTGCTTCTAGTCACAGTGAATACACAATGCAGCCTTCATGCATCTTTGCATTTAACAAAGTCTTATTTTTATACTTGGTATCTTTTCTATCCTTCCATTTTGGTGACTTTATCAAGATTTGTGCTTGTAGACAAAGGCTTAACGGGAATGTGACATCAAAAAATGAGTTATTGTTTAAGTCCCGTTTTTATGTTAAACACATTTTTTTTTTGAATAATTCTTAAGTCTTGCAGTTTTCACTTTGGCCACTAGGCCTTGTTTGCACTGCTTTACCTGCAGTCAGAGAGATGCTTTACAGCAGCTTCATGCACATAGGAGACTTAAAGGGGTTGTTTCACTACATTGATTCCTCTCACCTCAGTCCTCTTTTCTTGGTTCCATTTTGAATTCAGGGGCGTGTTTACTGGCTTCTACTAGGCTGCAGTAGAAGCCAGGTCTGTAGCTATAGCAACCAGTGCTGGCAGCCGTTCAGGAGAGATTGAACAGGTCTGTAGCTATAGTGACCTGAGGAGCTGATGCAGCCCATACAAGAGGGGATATCTCAGAATAGGTAGGACACTGTTCATGGACACATATTGCAAAGTGACTTGTTTTTGCAAGATCTTTAATATAAAAAGCAATCCTTGTAGTGAGACAACCCCTTTAAGACTGACTCAGTCCCATTGAATAATATAGGATAGTTTTCTAGTCATACTCTGTGACCTGGGAAGAAATCAGTGTGCAGGGAGGAGGAGATTTTACTTTTTTTTATTTTCGATATCACTTTCAATACTGTTTAATTCTTTAGTACTGCAGTTTTCACTTTGGCCACTAGGACTTGTTTGCACTGCTTTAACAGCAGAGAGATGCTTTACAGCAGCTTCATGCACATAGGAGTCTTAAGAGTGACTCCGTCCCATTGACTTCTATAGGAGAGTTTTCTAGGCATGCTCTGTGACCTGGGAAGAAGTCACTGTGCAGGGAGGTGAAAAGATGTACTGCGACTATCTCCTCTTGTGACTGGTGGCTCCTGTGTTATCTATTCACACTGGTGTCTCCTTTCAGTTTGACCCTCTTTGTGCTGATAATGAGCAGACAACTGAGAATCTTTCTCTACAGAACAGGAAGTGATACGGAAATTAAAAAAATATATAACCAAAAATTCTTTAAAAAAATGTGTTGAACATGAAAATGTGAGTTAATCAAGAAGTCATTTTGATGACACATTCCCTTTAATGCTGTTTAGAAAATTAACATGGTTAAAATAAGTGCAAACGCTCTTCTTTATGCCCAAACAAACCACAAGACTTTTATCATGTTATAAAATATGCATTGCTCTCATGATAACCTGGCTTATTATACTTTCATGGCCTGATCCCTTTCATTGTCACTGCAGAGACTTGCAAGTGGCGTCTACAACTCGATTTGCTTTTTGTGTGTCATGGTCTCTTGTCTCCTGACCTGGGGATTACAAACCTTCTATGTCTTTTATTTAAAAACACAAAATGTAAAACCTTTCTGTGCTTTGCGCTAAGGTAATATGTGCATAAGAACTCGGTAATGAAGATGTCAATCTAGCAGCCGTTCTATTCATCCACTTCCATCGGGTCGGAGACGTAGCGGTTTTCAGTTGTTCTCCTATTTAGAATGTGCATGAATAATAAATCGTAGAAGTTATGGGAGAAGTCGTAATCTGCCGGGTCAAGGTTTTCTGCCTTCTGTTTCTCCGAACAGATGAATTCTTAGACCAAGGTAGACCATTGACATTGTGATGACCCTTCACCCCTAGCACCAGTGGCTTGAGTGTAAAGGATTTCTTCTTATTAAAATTTAAAAAATACAATCTTCTTAAAGGTGCAATATGGATATGAACTATTAATTAGATGCAATTCTGTCTCCATAGAATTTCCAGTTATGTATAATTGATCCGCGGATCAGGGTTTCTGCAGTCTCTTCGTCTAGGCAGCCTTCGTATTTTTATCTTTGCATACGTTTAGTCACCTGCAGCTGTAAAGTGGTCTTGATGTGCAGATGGTATATAGGACTCCCTTCACACTATTTTGCATCACACTTTTGGCCGAAGGAAACTGTAGACTTTTTTTTATTTGGCTTTATGCCTTCTTCGTGCATCTTTTGAAAAATAAAAAATAAATGTCAATTGGTTCATAAGTTTTATTTTCTATGCATTTTTATTCTAGTGGTTTTTTTTTCCTCATCACTTGATTAGTAATGTGGAAAAATGCTACAAAAAAATCTGCAAAAAAAAAGCATAATATGTGCGCACACCTCTTTTTTTTTTTTGTTTTCTTCTTTTTTTGGCTTTGTGACATTCACTCACATTTCAGCCGCCATCTTGGACCGGCTCAGGGGGTCTTAGCTTGGGTAAGCAGATTGGCACTCAAAGGCTTCTTCTTTTTGGCCTTAGCCTGTTTTATTTTGGCACAGGTTGACAGAATTCAGCAATAAACAAAACAAATCAAAAACCTCGTCCGTCTAGCCTCTAGCTAAACATTATAACATACCCTGTCTATCAGTCATCTGGACCTAGCGTCCAGACAACAAAACACCTAGACCAGTCTCCACTGGTTCTTGGCTTCTCAAGCCTCTGGGGGCAAGAGCTTCCCTCCAGCTCATCAGCTAGCAGGTCACGCCTCCTAACACCTGCAGGAACAGGCCTTTTATAGCCATCAAGGAACTGGCCCAAAACTTGGCCGGTAACACGGGGACGACAACGCGACCCAACGCTATGACCGTCCCGGAAAAGGCAACCCATCACTAGCCGCATAGCAGCCATACTAACTACATGTGTCAGTAACCTAGGGTTACTGATGCTAAATGGTTGCCTCCCCCACCAAAACCACGTTTTCGGTGGCATGTCTACAGCAAATCTCCTAGTGGCAGAACTCTTCGACTTCCTAAGGTTGCTCTGCCACAGCATAAAAAAAAATTAAGGTCCATAGAATGTGAAATAGTATAAGCTGCCTAAAATGTTTTTATATCTACCGCATTAACATTTAAAAAAAAAAAACAAATGTACCAAAGTTCGAAAAGAAAAATCACACAGAAAAATATAGCACACGATTTATGTTCGCAGCAATGTAACTGCTGGCTACTGCAGTGTTTTCCAAAAGAAGTGAAATTACATGAGCATCTTTAGTATTTTTCTGAAAAACTGCAATGTGTGGAACTTCCCTATAAGAGTCTAGTATAAAATTAATCTCTACCAGGCAGATCACAAAAACTAATGGGGGTGACTGATCAATAGCATTGTGAAATGAATGTTTTAACTACTTACAAATTTGTGACAAATGTATTATAAATTCTGCAGGTTTTAGTTAAAGGGAATGTGTCATCAAAAATGACTTGTTGTTTAACTCACATTTATATGTTCAAAACCATTTTTAAGATTTTTTTTTTTTTTCCATATCACTTTCAATATTTGCTAATAATTCTTAAGACCTGCAGTTTTCACTTTGGCCACTAAGCCTAATAATAGTCTAACACTTCCTGTTCTGTAGAGAGAGATTCTCAGTTGTTTGCTCATTATCGGCACAAAGAGGTCAAACTGAAAGGAGACACCAGTGTGAATAGATAAAACAGGGCACCTCACAAAAATTTTTAGCGTTGGGCTGTGAAAATTAAAAAAAAATTTTTTTTTTTACAATAATCTGCAATTTTAGCTGAAAATGCTTAATTTGTACAAGGAATCCTCGTAAAAAAGCACCTAAAATTTTGGTACACAATTTCTTCCAAGTTCGGCAATACCCTACATGCCGGTGTAAACTGCTGTTTGGGCGCATGGCAGGGCGTGTAAGGGAGGGAGCGCTATTTGGCTTTTGGAACGCAGTTTTTGGTGGGGCCATATCGCATTTACAAAGCCCCCAAAGTACCAGAACAGGTGAAACCTTCCAGAAGTCGCCCCATTTTGGATTCAGCCTCCGTCAAGGATCTCATCTTGGGGTGTACTGTGCATTTTGGGCGCACTGGTGTTCCTTAGTTTTTTTTGTTGCATTGGGCTATGAAAATGAGGGGGGAAAACGCAATTCCGCCATTGTTTTTTGGGCTTCAACTCTACAGTGTTCGCCGTGCAGTGTAAATGACGTGATAACTTTACTATGGGGGTCGGTACAATTACAATGATATAGATTTTATATAGTTTTTTATGTTTTATTACTTTTACACAATAGAAATAGTTCTATAAAAAATTGCATTTTTATGTTGTCCTGTTCTGATAGCCATTACTTTTTTAGTTTTCGGTATACGGAGCTGATTATGGGCTTGTTTTTTGTGGGATGAGTTGAACTTTTTATTAGTACCATTATGGGGGGCATATGCCGCTTTGATCACTTTTTATTAAGGTTTTTGTAAGGCATTTTGAACAAAATACAGCATTCCTGGTAGTGTTTTTTATTTTTATTTTTTACAGCAGTCACTATGCAGTATAACTGACATGCTAGTATTACTCATCAGGTCGATACGGTTACAGCGATACCCAATTTGTGTATTTTTTAGGTTTTACTGCTTTTACACAATAAAAACACTTTTATTCAAAAAGGAAAATACGTTTTTGCATCGCCATAGTCTGAGAGCCATAACTTTTTTTATTTTTCTGTGTACGGAGCTTTGTAGGGGCTTATTTTTTGCGGGATGAGTTGACGTTTTTATTGGTATTTTTAGGGGGACAAGACTTTTTGATCAGTTTTAAATCCGTTTTTTGGAAGGCAGGGTGAAGAAAATACTGCAATCCTAGTAGTGTTTTTTATTTTTTTTTAACTGCGCTCACCGTGCAGTATCCATGACCAGTTAGCTTTACTATCTGGGTCGATACAATTACGACAATAACCAATTTATCTAGGTTTTTTTTTTATTTTGAAGTACTTTAAAAAAAAATGTTTTTATTGTGTTAAATAATATTTATGCATCGCTGTCTTCTGAGAGCCATAACTTTTTATTTTTCCGTATACAGAGACGTGTAAGGTTTTTTTTTTGCGTAATGAACTGTCGTCTTAATTACTACAAATTTGGCATTTATATGAGTTTTTGATCGCTTTTTATTCCATTTTATGTGCTGCAAGATGTACAAAAATTGCAATTCTGTGACTTTCTTGTTTTTGTTTTTTACGGCGTTCACCGTACAGGTTAATTAATGTGACAGATTTATAGGATGGGTCGTTACGCACACAGCAATACTAAATATGGATACTGTATTTATTTTTTATCTTTTTTGTGGCGATTGGCGTTTGTAATGGAGAAGAGGGCGGTGTTCGTGTTTTTAATTTTATTTTTTGTGTTTTACTTTTTCACATTTTTTTTACATTTCCCCAGTGGGGATTTGTAACAGCAAATCCCCACTGGGGAAAAGCAATCGTTAGATAGCTATTTGAATAGAAGACCTGTGCACAGCGTTACTGCTGTGTACAGGTCGCCATGGTAACTACTGACACCATGCCCACAATGCAGCATGAAGCCAGCGGTAATTTACCGCTGGTCCCATGTTGTGATCGCACGAGCCTCGCCTGCAAGCCCGCGTGATTGCCAGGACGTATGCATACGTCCATTTGCAGGAAGTCACTTCCCGCTAGGGCGTATGCATACGTCCAATGTCGGGAAGGTGTTAAAGGGGATATGCCAGGACGCCAGTTACTTACCTCTTATCAGCTTGGGAGTAGAATATAAATAAATCATGCTGAGTCATGAAGGCTGCAGGGGAGAGAGGGAGGGGGTGAGTAAGGAGTGAGGAATAAGGGAGCGTCTCAAAAGTTAACTGAAAAAATAATAGTACAACAGTGGATTCTCAATACAGCAAGACACAGCCTCATAGACTGCACTTTCTTCCCTGTCCCTTAAGAGCTCATTCATTATCCCGGTCATCAGATAAGAAGTGTTTCACGCAAGTGCAGCCTGTCAGCTCCTCTGGTCCCTCTGGTCGTGTCTAGTGGAAGCTTTCAGGAAACTAAGGGGGACTGAGCAATGCTGTAGCTCTGTCTTCACTTTTTGTAATCACATATATTTAGAAAAGTGATTAAATACCCATTTTGGAGGTTCCCACGTCAACATTACATGGTGGCAAGACCCCTTTAAGGTTGTGTTCACACGGCTTATTTTAGGGCGCATTTAGCCACTTATTTCGCCCCGTCTTGCGCTTAATACGTGGGGAAAATGTGCCCCATAATTACGGTAATCCATAGCTCTCATAGAGAACTATGGATTATGCCTCGTACCCCCGTGCGTACAATTCGTTTGTATTGTACGCACGGGGAGATAAGTGACATGTCACTTAATGCATGTCTATGGGGCCAGTGGGCTGAGATGGCTATGAGTAAGGGCACTATCTATCCACCCGAAATGCGTTAGCGTAATTTTTGCTCACATGTCATAATGGCTGTCATGTCTTCATGCTACTATTTTTGTGCATGCTTTTAAATATATACTTCAATAAATTTTGCATGTTTTTATATATCCATCGTGGTGGTGCTGGAACACTACTATAACTCTATTACCCTTGTGCTATCATGCCGTTTGTACAAGAGGTACAATTCACTCTATTTCTATGGATCCAAGAATACTAGTCTTTCCACGTCATATCGCAATGCAGATGTAACAAAGTTAAATTTGACAGATATCTTACTGCACCCGGTTATCTGTTCTTAGGTCACAACAAAAGCCAATGGACAGAATTAGAAGAGCGGAGATAAATTTCTGTGCAAAAATAACCTTAAGCTTTTCTACATCCATGTATCAAACATCATCTTTCTCTCGATTTGTTTAGTTTTCGACAAAATACAGTAAAATCATATTAAAAAAAAAATAAAGTACAAGTATTTAAAAGCCGATAATACTGCATTTATCATAAATTACTGCTCTCTGGAATATCGATGGTTATTAAGACTCTCTTCAGTTTGTACTTGTTTAGATTGTTAAACAAAGTTTTGCATTTTAAAAGACATGTTTTCTGCAACTGTTTGTGTCTAAATTTACATCGTGGTCATGGAGAGTTGCCAATGAATTCACGTCATTGATTATCTTCTACCATGTTTGTTTCCCAGTGTAACATTCAAGAGGTTAAATGTTCATGCAGATATTTTACAAGTGGATCCTCAGAGAAAAATTATATAAATTAAGCATCACTCTAGCCAAAGTTTTTAGAAACAATAAAACTGAGAAAGTGATATTAAAAGATAATACAATTATTAATACATTGAATTTTTTTCTGTAAGTTATACCAGTAAATAGACAATTCTGATGACCAAATGCATTACTGCCTTAAAGAGATGTTCTCAGCATGCTGTTCAACAGAGCCTGTAATGCAAGCTTCCGGTTCTCATTTCCTATTCAGTTTCTACAGCTTTAGGCTTCCACTTCCTATTCAGGCTGTGGGCAGTTCTACAGCTTTAGGCTCCCACTTCCTGTTCAGGCTGTGGCCAGTTCTACAGCTTTAGGCTTCCACTTCCTATTCAGGCTGTGGGCAGTTCTACAGCTTTAGGCTCCCACGGCCTGTTCAGGCTGTGGGCAGTTCTATAGCTTTAGGCTCCCATTTCCTGTTCAGGCTGTGGGCAGTAATACAGCTTTAGGCACCCACTTCCTGTTCAGGCTGTGGGCAGTTCTACAGCTTTAGGCTCCCACTTCCTGTTCAGGTTGTGGGCAGTTCTACAACTTCAGGTTCCCATTTCCTGTTCTTGCCTATGGGAGTTTCTACATCTTTAGGCTCCCACTTCCTGTTTAGGCTGGGGTCAGTTCTACAACTTCAGGTTCCCATTTCCTGTTCTTGCCTATGGCAGTTTCCACAGCTTTAGGCTTCCAATTCCTGTTTAGGCTGTGGATGGTTCTAAAGTAGTGACTGACGTTTTAGCTTTGTCATTCCTACCTGAGCCTGTTAAAGGGATTTTGGTGATGCAGGAGTTGTAACGGCAGGGCAGAAGGATAGCAGAACTCTAAAGGGTAAGGGTATGTTCACACGAGGTATTGTGGCAAGTACAGTACGCGCCGCAATACATTGTGGTGTGGGGGGCTGGCAGCCCGCTGGCACTGTACGAGATAAGATGGTTTAGCCAGCTCCAACCATTTTCGTTGATGCACGGAAGTCCGCTCAAGAAATTTATCTCCGCTCTTCTAATTCTGTCCATTGGCTTTTGTTGTGATCTAAGAACAGATAACCAGGTGCAGTAAGATATCTGTCAAATTTAACTTTGCTACATCTGCATTGCGATATGACGTGGAATGATTAGTATCCTTGGATCCATTGAAATAGAGTGAATTTTATCTACAGGACAAACAGCATGATATCACAAGGGTCTTGGAAGGATATTTCCATCTCAGACATTTACAGCATGTGGATATTATGGGCGACATGTATGATTTTTGGCACCCAGGCACCATTTTTTTGCGTGCATTAATAGCGTAGAATGCACCTAAATCTATGAACCTTTAGCGCTTTCTAGCTACAAAGCGACACTTCTGGCTCAGGTAAACCATTTTTTTTAAAGTGCTCTACCTGTTCCAGCAATAATGCGCCTGGATTTTCCGTTAAAATGTGTAACTTCATACGGTTGTAGTGCGCCCTGCGTCCAACACGCCCCCCGATCTCAGGCGCATTATAAAGTGCCACAGGAGCTCTGTAATGCACCTCATATTGGAGTGCACCTGGTTACAAATAGACCGAACGGGGCTGCGCTAGTTTTTTGGCTAAAAAGACACCAGACTTCAGGCGCAGCCTCATAAATACATGTCACCCTATAGGTTCTAAGGGCCAAATGTATGAAAACTGTCTAGGTCAGTGGAGTCAAACTGCGGCCCTCCATCTGGTGGAAAACTACAACTCCAATCATGCATTAGTATAATCTATAACAGTGGGCATGATGGGAGTTGCAGTTTCTCAACAGCTGGAGGGCCGCAGTTTGACAGCCCTTGTCTAGCTCTAAAATTCACTTTGTTGCCCATAGCAACCAATCAGTGCCCCTTCATTTTCATATAGTGCTCTGGAAGAATGAAAGGTAAAAAAAAGGCAAAAAAAAAAAGTGAATTTTAGACCTAGACTGTGTTCATACATGTGGCCCTAAATGTCAGATTGATGTGGATCTCACCTATCTGGAGCATGAGTAGCCAATGAGGTGGTGCTTTGTCGGTACTCTCCATTCTGTTCTATGGGACTTCCAAGGCTGTATTGAAACTCCCATTGAAATAAATGAAGGGTAGCGCTCAATCTCAACCTACTTTTCCTTCTGTACAGAGACTTTAAGATACTTATGGGAGGTTGAATTATAATATAGATATGGATGTATTTCTAGGACCTGCACCAAACTACCCTCTTTTCCCACTGATACATACCCTTATTACTTTTTCCCTCCCAGAGTAGAAAAGTGTTATCAGTAAGGGTACTAAAGGCTACTACAGTGATTTTGGTCATGGGACATAAAGATTGCATTGTATTTAATGAGGGTGAATGTGGTCAGGTTGAGACTAAGGACCTTCTGAGAGGCAAAAGTCACATAGGGGGACATGTATGAAAACTTGACAGGTCTAAAACGTTCTTTGTTGCCAATAGCAACCAATCAGAGCGCACCTTTCATTTTTTAGATCACTACAGGCAGTCCACAGGTTACAAACAGAATAGGGACTGTAGGTTTGTTCTTAAGTTGAATTTGTATGTAAGTCGGAACAGGTATATTTATTAAATGTAACTCCAGCACAAAAGGTTTTGTTTTTAGTTTTGGATAGTGCAGGGAAGGGTTTTTACATTTGTTTTGCTGTCTGTGCCCCTGTTAAGAACATTTCACCTCATTTTCACCTCATGTGCTGCTGTGGCATGCTGGAGCTTTTCGTTCCACAGCTACCATCTGCTATGGAACTCCAAGTGCCAGCAAGCCCCGTAAGTCTCCGTTTGTAACTAGGGGACAGATGTAAGTCGGAACGTTGTAAGTCGGGGACTGCCTGTATATGAAATGAAAGCGGAACAGTGATTGGTTTCTATGAGTAACAAAGAAAGTCTTACACCTAGACCGTTTTCATACATGAGGCCCATAACATCTAAACCTTTAAGATTTTTGGGAAATGGTCATGACTCGCATGTGACTTCTTGATTCCATTCATCTCCATAAAAGTTGAAAAAAATTACCATGTGTAATAGATGTGGATGAGCTCAAAAGTCAATTTAATTATAAAAATACATCCATGGCAACAATACATATAAAAGCAATTATAAAAACCTGATGGAAGCAAATCAATTAGCTCTCCCCACACAACACATCTTTTCTATCCCAGTGGAAATCATAAATTTACTGCAGTAATAAGAAACAAAATGAGTATTCGGCTATGTTCACACGATGTTTTTTTTTTAATAAAATTGGGGGTGTCCGGGAGCTCTTTGGGTGATCAGCGGGTACCCCCAGGGGCCACGGGGGGGGGGGGTGGTGGGGGGTGGGCGGCACCCGGGGGAAAGGGGGCCCGGCTAACCCAATATTCTATACGAAAATATGGTTTCCCTTTAAATTTTTTGGGGCGCACTACCCGATTAGAGGGCAAAAAAAGCGGCAAAATTTCGTGCTGAAAGTACCCTTTGGTGAAAAAACCTTGGGTTTAACGGGGTGGGTGGTGTTTCCCCTTTACCCCCCTTTGGTCCAAAAATCTGGACAAAAGCAAATAGGGGACTTTAAGGTATCTTCCCCCCAGAATAGTCATTCGAAATTTGAAATTTATGCCCAAAACCCCTTATACCATAGGAGTAGATGATAAGAATGGCCCAAGACACTATGGGGTTTAAAATATCACAAAAAAACAAACAATGTTTTTAAAGTCCGTTTTTGATTTCCTATAAATGAACAAATAAAAGGGGCTAAAAAAAAATTTTTAATGTAAAATTAAAATTAGACCAAAAAATAGAAAACCCCTTTGGGGAAAAAAAAAAAATTAAATACTTAGTGTAAATCTTCAAGCCTCGATTTACACTATATTAATTTGTTTTTCCCAAGGGGGAGTTGCTTTTTATAGGTTTTAAAATTTAAAAAAAATTTTTTTTTTAAAGCCCTATTATTGGGCTCAAAAGGGTTTAAAGCCAATTTCCCTTTAAAATCACAGAAAAGCCAAAAGGGGTCGGGCAGAAAAAATTGAAACGATTAGCAGAGTCTGTAAAAAAGAGGAAGTCAAAAATCGTGATTTAGTCAATATGTAAAGTAACTCAGAAAGACTAGGAATTTGCACCTAAAATTGGTAATCGTGGTGGGAAAAGAACCCTTTTAAAGCTTCCCTCGTTTTTGCAAAATCCCCCAAAAAAAGCTGTTGTATTTAAAACTTTCCGGGTTTGGGCCTCAGCCCCCCTTTTCCCAACTTTGCAAGGCTCCTGTAAAACTTAGGAAAATACATCCTTAGATTGCGCTGTGGGAATCCTCTTTCCCTTTAAGCCTTTTTTTTTTAAATGAAAAAACAGTATTTGGGGGGTTGAAGGGGTCCCGTTCCTCACAACCACCAATTTTTTGGTTTTTCTCTCCCAAAGAGAGTTTTTTTTCCCCCCTTTAAAGCCCCTCCTGCCCTCCCCCTTTCCCCAAAACCAAATTAAGTTCTACGCTGCACTGAGGGATGGCCAATTACCCGCTGTTGGGGTTTTGGGGTCTAAAAATGGGGAGACCTTGGGAATTTTGGGGAATGGTACCCCAGATTGGCTGAAAATGGGCAGCCCGGGGGAACCCCCTTAAACACAAATTACCCAGATGACCAAGGATCTCTGGGCAATGCATAATTTATTCATAGAATCATCGTAAATTTCTACACCCAAACAGAGGGCTTCCCTTTGGGATTTGCTTTATTTTGAAAAAAGGTCTTTATAACACATGAAACCAAAATTTAGGGGCGAAAAAATTTTTTAAAAGAACTAATGCCCTTTTTGGCCTTTCTAATAGTAATCAACAGTTTTTATTCCTTTTTTTTGCAGGTAACATTTAATTTGTTAATTTTTTAGTTTATAGCATCAAAATTCACCTTTTGTTGCTAAAACAGGGTTACTTTTGGGAAAGGTTTAAGTTGACTTTTTAAAAAGAGAAAAACTACCAAAAAATAATTTTTAAAAATGTTTGCTGCTATCATTTCCCTTAAACAAACCCCCTTTTTGTGATGAAGGACCATTGTCTGTCATCTGACACCTCCTTTTGATGGGTTTCCTGATCTTTTTCCCTTTTATGCCCCACCCTATTTTATTTGGTTCCCCTTAAAGGGAAAAAAGGGGGCCCGTAGATCTCCTAAATTGGGCCCCAAAAAATTTCCCAAATTTAACTATTTTTGTTAAACACTCAAAGCTGACTCAGCCTCTTTCAAGTGCATTTAATGGGCCCCCAATGCACTACTTAAATTTCCAACCCCGGGAGGAGGGGGGGGGGGGGGGCCTCAGAAAATGCTACTTCAATCATCAAAACAAAAAGGAAATGTCCCGGGTTTTAAAATAAATTTTGGTAACTCCGTGGCATTTTCACAGGGGGGTACCCGGGAAAATTTCATATTTTTATTCATGGAGGTTCAACCGGGCCCCTTTTAGAAATCCTCGAGCAAAGGGGATACAGAAACATCCACAAAAATTTAAACAGCACTTTGGCTGCAACCACTGCAAAATGAGGAAAACAGCGGGTGGACACCAGATGACTCAAATTTCCAAAACCCTGAAATTTAAGCCAAAATTTTGAAGGGGTTTTTCGATAACCAGAATTTTCTTGGGAAAAAATTTCCCCAGATGGATGTTAGTCCTTCTGGGCTTTTGTGATGGTACAAAAGGAGGGAATCCTCCCTTTTGGGGTTACTAGTTCCCGCCCCTCAGTTTTATGCTAAGGGGGAAGATCCCATCACCCCTTTAACAGAATTTAATTCTTTCGTTCCAGAAGTTTACAATGACTCACATGAATCCAGTTTGGCTTCCCTTCGAGTTTCACTGAGTTATCTGTAGTGAGGAGAACCTGGAAAGAACCATCAAATCTTGGTTCTAGTGGTTTTCTGGTATGTCTTTTCACAACCACCCAATCCCCTGGTTGGAGGGAATGAGTCCCTTCTTGGCTCTCTGGATCTGGAATAGAATCATAGACTTGTTTATGCACAGTAGAGAGTCTCTTTTGCAGATTTTGGACATATCTAGTGAGACTGTCACATTGAAGTTGTAGTGTTTGTGGGAAGTAAAGTCTTAACCTTGGAGCTGACCCAAATAGAACTTCAAAGGGAGACAACTTTGTTCTTACATTTGGTGTGTACCTGATCGAAAAGAGTGCTAACGGCAAGCACTCTGTCCAAGGTTTCCCTAACTCCTCACTCGCTTTTTGAATTTTTAGTTTCAGGGTACCATTTAGTCATTCTACCTTTCCACTGGATTGTGGGTGGTACGGGGTGTGGAAGGCTTGACTCACCCCCAACATTTGCATGGCATTTTTCATTATCTCTCCAGTGAAGTGGGTACCTCTGTCACTCTCGAGTCTCACATAACCCAAATCTACAGAAAATTTCTGTCGTTAGTTTCCTTGCAGTAGCTTTTGCAGTGGCTTTTGACATCAGAAAGGCTTCTGGCCACCCTGAGAAGAGATCTACACAAACAACGACATATTCATACGTGCCTTCCTTTGGTAGCTGTATGAAATCCAATTGCAATCGTTGAAATGGGTAGAGGGCCTTTGGTGTATGTTTTTGGGGTACTTTGATTACTCTACCTGGGTTATGTTGTATATGCATGTGAAACATGACTGTGCATACCTAGTGGCAACTGTCGTGAATCCAGGCGCAAACCATTGCTTCTCGACTAGAGCACACATGGCATTCTTAGACAGATGTGTTGGGCCATGAGCAGCTTGAACCACTGCAGGATATAAGAACCTGGGCAAGCACACCCGCGATCCCACCTTCCACAGACCCTCATGTTTCCAAGCTCTAGCCTTTGACCAGACCTTCAGCTCTTCCCCAGAAACTTGCCGAGTCAGGGTTTCCAGGACACCTAGATCTAGGCTGTTGCACTCAGTGGTCATCATGATCAGTGGGGGTGTTGCTGGGGCCTCTTGTTCTTGTCCCAGATCTTGGGGTAGCTTGCCTTTCTCAGCCCTTGGTTTCCTTGCTGCCTCCTTGGCCACTCTATCTGCCCTTTCGTTGCCACGTGCCTCATTAGTGTCGAGCTTTGTGTGTGCTTTCACTTTAACTAAGGCAACCTCTTTTGGAAGCAGTAAGGCCTCCATTAGTTGGCTGATGAGGTGCCCATGTTTAATGGGAGTACCTGCTGATGTAAGGAAATCCCTAGCTTTCCATATGGGGCCATAATCGTGGGCAATTCCAAAAGCATACCTGGAGTCAGTGTATATGTTACTGCGTTTGTCTTTTGACTCTGTAAGCGCTTCAACGAGTGCTGTAATCTCCGCCTCTTGAGCCAACACGTGGGCGGCAAGCGGCTCAGCTTTTACTACCTCATGTTGTGTGACCACTGTATACCCAGTGTTAAACCGTCCGTCTTCACCGATGCTTCTAGAGCCATCTACAAAAAACTCAACATCTGGATTGGTGAGAGGTACATCATGCCCCACGTTGGGCGCCAGCTGTTATCTGATTTCTGGCCTTGAACTTATCGGGCACTCCTCTTGGGACTCCTATGTTGTCAATATAAACTCTTGTGTCAAAGGACCCATGTGGTACAGTATCTCGCTTTTCCCTAGTGAGCCTTTAACACTTAAAGTTGTTAATTCAAAATGTGTTTTAAACTGAAGAGATTATCTGGAATGGCATAAGTATTTGCACCAGAGTACAACTACCCACCCACTCTGTTAATAGTCTAGGTCTTCATATCTCCACACATCAACCATAAATCAGTTATTGCCACACTCAGGTTAACGAACCATTTAGCTTCATACTCATCCTTATCCTGGTCTACAGAGAGTGTAATATCACAAAATTCTGAGGTTAAATTTCCCACTGCTTTTCCACTCCCTGTTCTTAGGAAAAAAGTATAATTTCCTGGGTATGCCATCACTCTAGGGGGTATCTGATCTACTTTTACTGCTGGATACTTTTGTGCTAAGGTGTTACATACGATGGGGTCATATGAGGCATTGTATAGTGATAGGATACATGAAAGACCTTTGTGGGTTTTATCCTCAAGTTTAAATGGAATTGTTCCTAAGTGTGGCCTAGCTGTTGCACATGCAATACAATTTGTCCTATTATTTTGAATGGCAGTGTACCTCATCCAATTGAGCCACTCGTTCCTTTCTGTGTATCCTGTTTCTACTGTTATTTTATCTTCATAAGTTACCTCCTCTAATGTAGTGAAATCTAAATGGGTGAGTGGTGTGTTAGTGGGTCTTGTTTCCATGTCACTGTTATCTGGTTCTTGTAAGGCTTTTAACCAAAAAGTTCCTTTTCGGACCTTGGGTTTGGAACATAAAAATCCTTTAAACATATAGGCCTCATCCCCGGGTGAGGGGCCCGTTTATGTTTATTACATGGGGATTATAGGTTTGCCTTACCTCAGTGCTTTCTGGATCACAATTTCATTTGGGGGTGATCCTTAAGATAGTCATTCTTTCTGAGAGGGGTGCACCTGTCTGACTAACCCTGGTTGTAGCTTCCTTTGGAGTATATCCCCATGGATCCCCTGTATTCCAACCTGCATCTAACCAAGAGTTACAGTTTTCATTCCCTGGGCTAGTGACACAGATGTATGTTACAGCCCCTGGGACTCCTGTAACCAATTTATCCTTCTCATGCCCACTGTGTTTATCCCATTCACATTGTACCACCTTACAAAAATCAAATAGAAAGGTTGCTGAAGAAATAGTGGTGTCTGTTTCTCTCTCCCCCCCCCCCCCCTCTTTGACATCCACTACGCCAATTATAATTAGAGTAGCTGGATTCAATGTCATGCCTCTTTTTGGGGTCACTTTTGGGGGGCTTTGCAGCAGGCACATTGGAGTCTGAGTTGTCTAGCCACAGAGATGTGCTTGACTTGGACCTGGACAAGGATATCATGCAGGTCGTGTGGGGTGTAAATAGTGACAGGGTAATCCAACACTGTGTCTGAGGCCTTGTCCAGCAGAAGTGCAACTGCTGCTACCGCACGGGTACATGATGTGGATCCTCTAGCGACAGGATCCAGTCTTGCAGAGTAGTAGGCAACTGGCCTGTTTTGTTGACCATGCTTTTGGGCTAGAACCCCTGTTGCATGCCCCCTCATCTCCATACAGTACAGTAGAAACACTTTACTGTAATCTGGGGTACCTAGGGCTGGGGCTGATAGTATTGCAACTTTTAGTGAGTAGAAACACTCTAGCGCTTCTGGGGTCAACTGGAAGGGGTCAGAGGTCAAACAGTCGTAGAGGGGCTGCATTAATAATGAAGCGGATCGGACCCAAGGTCTGCAGTATGACACTAGCCCTAGGAAAGTCCGAAGCTGTTGGACCCCCGTTGGTGGGCTCAACCCCTCAATTTCCTTTTTCCTGTCCGTGGTCAAATGCCGGGCTTCTGCTGATATGCAATGTCCTAGAAACACAACCTTTTCCTGACAAAATTGTAATTTGTCCCTCGAGGCCTTGCACCCTTTTGATGCCAAATGTTGGAGGAGTGCGATGGTGATCTTTCGGCACACCTCTTGTGATGGGGCGCAGAGGAGAAGGTCATCTACATAACTCAACAGCACGATTTCAGCATGCAGAATCACCCAATCCTGCAAGACCATTTGTAATGCAGCCATATACAGGGTGGGTGAATTTTGCCCCTCCCCACCCTGATGGAAAACTTTCCAAGTGTATTGGGACCCCGGAAATGTAAAAGCAAATAGATACTGGCATTCGGTTGCTAGGGGGACTGAAAAAATACGCATTGGCCAGATCTATGACTGTGAACCATGTGGCAGTGATTGGTATTTGTGATAAGTGGTGTGGGGGTTGGGTACCAACTGTCAGCATTTCTGTGACCGCATTAACTGCCCTGAGGTCCTGAACCATCCTGTAAGTCACAGGCTCCCCTTTCCTTCCTTTCTTCTTAACTGGGTACAAGGGAGTATTTGCCAGTGACTTAATAGGTTCAATAGCTCCAAAAGCTATCAATGCTGTTATGTTTTTGCCTATTTCCTCCTCTTGTGCTTTATTAAATGGGTACTGCTTGATTTGAGGGGGCTTCGCTCCTGGTTTCAAATGTATCATCACTGGGGGGACTGGCATATGTCCTATGTCAGTTTTTGATTTTGCCCACAATGATTCGGGAACCTGATCCAAGATAGGGTCATCAGGTGGGGAGACTGAGTCAGATACATACAGACATGCTAACACTTTGCATAAATGTTTTTCAGGGATTCCAGTCTTTAATACAACAGTACCATTAGGTTGATAGATAATGTGTGCCTGCAGGGCCTGTAGTACGTCTGATCCCAACAAATTGACAGGTGATTTGTCACTAACTATTAGTCTTGTCATGCATGTATGGTCAGCTAACTGAAAGGGGCAATGGCTTAGTTAGTGAGCATTCTTGGATTGACCCCTCAGACCCTTGAGTCTGAAGAGTATCATCTGATATGTGAGACAAGTTAACATGTTCCTGGCGAATGACAGTTTTGGCAGCCCCCGTATCAACCAGGAAAGGAATTTCCCTTCCATCAGGGAGATGTACTGGGATTATTCCTTGTGGCCCTGAGTGTTGGGATGCCTGAAGGGAGTGGAGTGGTACGGGGTTGCCTATTTCCTATTGTGTGTTGGGGGATGAGACCTCTCTTCTGTCACACTTGTCCTGTCTGGGGGGTAATCTGCATTTTCGTCTTTGGTGGCCTATTTTGTCACAGTTCCAGCATCTTTTGGGCTCCTGCCTGACTGGCTTTGGCTTCCAAGCACCATCGGAGACATATTGTATGGGGATGGGCCTTGTCTTTTGGTCTAGCTCCACCCCTTTTGCTACACGTACCAACTCTTCAATGGCACATGTTCTCCAGTCGGGTTTTGCTGCTTGGACCCTTTAATGGAGCTGTGGTCTAAGACCTGTCATGAAAGCTCCATGGAAAAGCTTCCTTCCCACCTCTCCTGTTTCTTCATATCCTAAATCCATGTGTCTTAATTTTAATTTTCCCCAGAATTGGTCGACCGTCTCTTTTGGTCCCTGTTCCACATCTAAAAGGGAAATGGTTGATTCCTCCACCTTATCTCGTCACCACTTCTCTAGACCTCTAAGGAAGTTTATCCCTGATTCTATGGTTCGGGTATAGTTATCATTCAAGATGATATAGTATGGCCTTCCCACCTTTTCTATAGTATCCATGACTGTTTGCATTCTGGCCTCCCCAATTTTCCCTTTTAAGATAGACTCTAAATCTGCCCAGGTGCAGGAGAAAGTATTATTAAGACCTGACATCCACCTGTAAAAAGCCATTGGCAAGTCAAAAGGATCTGGGGCATCTTTGAGCAACGCCAGCTGATCTTGTGGGCTCCATGGTTTATACTGTGATAGTGTTTACAAATGGTGCCCGTTGCCTAGAAGTAGATGGTCTAGGGGTTGATGTGGCCCCATAAGTGGCTCCCTCATCAATGTTTCCTGTTGCATTTACTGTTTGGAGATGTTCAGGTATCTCCTCCTCTGTGGCTAGGGAGTCTTCTCGTTTTTAAACCGGAGGGTGAGTACAGGAGTGTGAGGATCATATACTCTAGTCTGTGTGTATATGACAGGATATAACCCTGTCCCCTTTTCCAGCCATGGCCTCGGTCTCCCACAGGCAAGACATACCTCACGCCAGCCGGTATTCTGTTGCCCACATACACATGTCCATACTTTTCCTACTGGAGCCACAATACAAAGTTTATATGGTGGGGGCATTCTGTCTAATTTCTTGTGTTTCCCCACCTCTGGGCTGTCTTCTCTTTTCCTATATCTTACTCCCTCTTCAGTTTCTTCCTTACACCACACTCCGTCCCTTTCCATCTCTTTAGCTACACTAGCCCACATTCTTGCTTGATCAAATAACTTATAATCCCAGAGCCAGCCACCACTTGTCACCAGAGAAGATCCCAAAGTGACGCATCCAACGGCTCATCACACATTCCCAAACTTTTTAGCAACCTCCCCGAACCCTTTACAGCAGCAATACCTCTTCTCTTTCCAACTATGTCACGAGTCTCCCATCTCTCCTGACTTAACCGACTAGCCTCATTACCACCCATTTTTGGTGGTGGACACAGACAAAACAAAGACAGAATAATCGAAGAGGGGGTAAAAAAATAAAGTAGGGGTTTTTTGAGACAAATACAAGGGGGGTTGATTTGGGGATATGTAGTCTGTGACTTTTTTTTTTTTTTGCGCCCCACTGGAGCCCCTTTTATTAAAGCGGATTTTATTTTTTAAAAACCTCATACCAAGCACAAAAGCATGCTAAAGGACTCAGGACTCTGTGTTACTTAAACAGTTTTTTATGGCAGTGATAGCGGGGGGGGAAAAAAGGGTCGCTCATGCACCGATGACAATGACCTTTGGAGTCTGTGGACAGACTGGTCAGGTTTGCAACATTTAAGAAAGGACAAACAAACATTTAAACAAACAACTTTTTATTTGATAAATCCTTTTCCATGTTTCCTCTCCTTCCTGGCTGATTCTCAATGCTTCTTATGTAACCCCCTTCCCTTTTCCCCACCCCAAACCCAAATTTTTCTTATGAGTTTTTCGAAACGCTACCTCTCCCGTTTTTACAAATTGTGGGACCCGAAATATTTAAAAAATGCATTCCATCGTTTTTGGTGGTAACCCCAAAAAAATTTTGGACTTTGGGCTAATGTATCCGAATCACATCATAAATCCCCTTTTCTTTGGGTTTAAATGGTCATACACAAAAATTTAACTTGCATACCCATAAATCTTTATATCAGTCGAGAGTAAACAAAACCAAACGGGAAGTTGGTCCAAACTTTTTCTAAACTTTAATGCCGAGTTTACACATACAGGGCAGACAACAGAAAAAAATATATATAGAAAAATATAAATATAAAATTTATATATTATAATATATATATTTATTATAAAAATTGATTTTTTTTTTGATATTGTATATGTATATGGATTTAAAGATATATGTATATTAAAAATATATGGATTATAAAAGATTATGGTTATATATAAAATATAGGATATATTATTATAATATGGATTATTTATAGATATATTATGGATTTTAAAATTAGATATTTATAAGATATATATATATATAGATATTTATATAGTATTTATATATATAGATATTTAATAGATATATATATAATAGATATGGGATTTTATATATATATAGATATAGATAGATATATTATTTTATATATTATATATATATATATATATATTCCCAATCCAATATACCACTTTAAAGTATCACTAGGAATTTCTTTTGGTTCTTTCCCAAATTTGGTCTGGATTACAGAAAGACTTAACTATAACATCCCCCAGAAGTCCGGCATACAGTTTTAGCATATTAGGGAGACACAGAGAAGTGTTTTAAGAATCTTAAATGATATCTTACCTTTTTGCACTGGTGCTTAGTCTGTGTGTCCCTGATCCACCGTCCGTAGATGTGCCGGGCTTGAGAAATTTGCCGTCTTTTTGGTTTTTCTTCAGCCCCACGTTGGGTGCCAGCTGTTAGGGTGGTCTCACAAAGGGGAGACCCTTAGGTATATTGGATGGTAGCCAGATTGGATGTATGGAGCAGTCCGGACCGCTTGACACAAAGTACACAGATGACCAAGGATCTCTGAGTGCAATGCATAATTTATTCATAGAATCATCGTATATTTCTACACCTGAACAGAGGGCGTTCCTCTGACTTGCATAATTATGACATAAGTCTTTATAACACATGACCAGATTTAGGTCCAAAGTTTTCATAAGAACATAATGCCATATTTGGCCTTTCTAATAGTAATCAAGTTTCTTATCCTTTATTGCAGGTAACATTTATTAGTTTATTGATTTGAGTCATTAGCATCAAAGTTCACTCGATACTGTAGCTAAAACAGATTACTTAGGAACAGGTTAAGTTGACTTTATTAAAAAGAGAATCATAGCTTAGAATCATTTCATAAACTGTTTAGCTGCTATCATCCTTAACAATCCCCTCTTTTGTGATGAAGTACCATTGTCTGTCATCTGACACCCTCCTTTTTGATGGTTTCCTATTTTCCCTACTGCTACCCTTTTTCTTTGTCCCTTAACGGGGTTCATCGCCCTGACCGGGCCTTTAAAGGGGGGGGCCCCCGAAATCTCCTAAGTTGCCCTAAAATTACCCTATAATCTATTTTTGTTAACACTCCAAAGCTGCACTCCGCACTGCAACTTTTTACTGCTGTCACCTTAAAACCCCAAACAGCGTCTGAGAAACTTCACGGGTTTTGGGCTCTTTTCCCTTCATATTGCTAGGCTTCGCAAGCACATGTAACGGGGGTAACTACCCAATAGAGTGCATTGTGGCCCCTCCTCTTTTCCCAAAACCTTTTGCTTTTGCAAAACAGCAGTGAGGTCTGAATGGCAAATAAACCCTAACCGAAAATTTTATTTTTTCCCCTTCCCTAAGGGAGATTTTTCACCTCTCGTTTTTGCAAGTCATTTTTTTCTTCAAAATGTGTTAATTACGATTTATAATCGCCTTCAATAATTGTTTGTTTTAATTCAAATTATGAACAAATTTTAAAATAATTTTTAAATTTTAAAATAATAAAAACCCGCCCAATATAAAAAAGGAAATTTTTAAAGGGAAAACCGATATCATTAACAACGATAAAGCTTCTGAATGTGGTTTTTTTTGTAATTTTTTTAAATTTTAATTTTTCCCTTTAAATAACATTTTCTATAATCTTTTCTAATGAAAATAAATGCCATCTTCAAATGTCTAGATCTTGTTACATATGGTGATTTAATAGCTTCTCTTTACCCATTAAAGTCTTTATGTTTTGTATGTTTTCTGTGCGTAAGATTTTTCGACAAAGAGGGGGGTTTACAAGGAAAAAAAGCATCCACTTACGTTTTTCAGGGGATGAGTGTTTAGTTGCAAACAGAGATTGTTTTGAAACCAAAAAAAATTCAACAAAATTATTTTTTTTCATCATTGAATGTTTGTACAAAAAATGTACCCCAATTTTGGTAATGCGGCATTTATAGCTTTGTAAATATAGGGTTCATAAATTCCTTTTGTGCTACAATCAAGAAATTATCATTGGGAAAGGTTCTTAGCCCAACTTCTGACGCTATTTGTTTCTTAAAATTTAATTCAGAAAAATATATTTGAGTATATTCATGCATTGAATTTTTTTTCAGATCCACAAAGTATTTTTTTCCCCCAGTAATTACACGGAAAAACTACAATGAAAGGTCAAAAATTCACTAAAGCTACACCATGAAAAATACCATATTTCAAGATGGGGAAAACAAAATAAAGATCAAAAAAGAGTAACAAGGGGAACCCAAAAAAAAAGGGGATCACGAAAATTTATGCAAAATATATGTATCATTGTAAATTAAATGTTACTGCTTTAAATCAGAAGACAAAGTAATTGTCGCAGTTTTTCAGTTGATCTAGAAGAATTTTTGAACTTTAGTAACCCAATGATCTACATTTTCTCTCAGAGTAGAAAGTGGTTAAGGAGAAATAAAAGGGAAACCCACTGGGGGGAAGCACCACATTTCATATGTTAATCCCCTTTAAATCACTTTTGTAATTTTAATAGATAAAAGTAGTTTTTTTTTGTTAAAATTGGTATTTTAAAATATTATAGTAGTTTTTTTTTTTAAAAGAATGGGTTGGAATTATAGTAGTTTTTTTTTTAGTATAGGGGGTATTATGGATTTTGAGTAGTTTTTTAATAAATTTATTAAAATTTATTTGTTTAAAAATTTTGAAGTTAAGGGTTTGGGGAAAAAAGAGGGATGGGATCTTTGTGAATTGCCAGGAAGAAGCACGACTTCACAAAAAGCGTGTCGTTTTTGGGATGAAAAAAATCTTGTGAGGGTTTTACCTATTTTGTTTTTTTTATAAATGTAAGTCATGCATCTTGATAAATAGGTGAATACAAAGCACTTGTCTTCAATTGAGAAGTGTTTTTATTATTTTTAATTATTTGCTAATATTCGACAACTACTAGTTTCCTTTTTGCGCCCTGACTATTCCTCTATTGGATAGTCTCAATTTCTTTGTATGCATCTCATCTGCGGGTTTTTTGTTGAAGAGAATTCCCCAATCCTAATTTGCATTAGCTCCAGGAAAGGCCCCTTTTCCCGTCGTCTTTTTGGTATATATCTTGGGACATAAAGGGGTGTCTATGCACGCTTTCTCCATTCACTTTTTTAGGGGTCCTTAATACATCTGAGCACACTTACTTGGTCGTGTTTGGAAAGCCTATAGAAGTCAATGGAGAATGATGGGGGCCCTCCTATGCAGTGCTATGGCGGCTGGGACAAAAGGTTTGGGTTTCCCCTTTGTTTGGGTTTGGTGAAGTTGCAGAGGTGGCAATCTGTCAGACATTTATGGCTTTCCGAATTTTATAAATTTTATTTAAACTTATTTCCTTAAATGGCAAAGGGTTTTGTTTGGGGTAGGTACCTGGGGAATGCCATACATGTCCAAGATGTGATTATCCTTTTCATTGACCTAAAAAGATTTTGTTCACATGTAAATATCTTCTTCATTTGAATATTTATTACCTAATTAATCACGTAAAAAGAAATCCATACAGAAGTAATAATATTTGGGCCCCTACAAAGGGAAAAGGGGGTTGACATTCATATCATTTTTTAAAATTTCCCCTCTGTATTGCACCCATTGTGATGGGGTTTTTGGGTCTTACGAATTACTTTTCTAAATTTCTGTGTGACACAAATCTCACTTTAATTAGCCGTAAAATGTGTATTAAAAAAATGGGGGTCATAGGTCATGTTGGGAAAAATCTATTTAATTTTAAAAAAAAAGGAGGTCGTTTTTATCAAAAGTATTGGAGAAACTTTTTCTTTGGTTGGAATTAAATTTCTTTCTTTAAACCAGCTACATGTGAACTGAGGATAACTACATCCAATAGAGGGCGCTGTGGAGCTCGTCAGCTCTTTTCCCACAAGCTTTTGATTTATGCAAAACAGTCAGTGAGGTCTGAATGGCAAAAATCCTCACACTGACCCAAAATTTATTGTTTTTCTCCTCATGGATAGATTTTTCCCCTTTCAAAGCCCCCTTTGCCTCTCACCCGCCAACCCCTTAAGTTCACACTGCACTGTAATGGCAAATACCCCCAAACGCTGTCTGTAGTTGAACTTTAGGGTTTGGGGGTCCAAAACCCTTTTACATTGTAGGCCCTGCGGTACATGTGAACGAGGATAAATACATCCCAAAAGAAAGCACTTGGGCTTTCAGCTTTTCCCCCAAGCCTTTGCTTTATGCAAAACAATCATTTAGGGCTGAAGGGCGTAAATCCCACCCCCAATTTTAAGGGGTTTCTCTAAGGAGAACTTTTTTCCCCCTTTTTTTTTTTTTTTTTAAACCTTCCCCCCGATTTGTTTCTTATTTGGGGAAATATTTTTATAATTCAATATTGGGCCCAAATAAAACCCCTGAAAAGCTTGCTGCATGGGCCTACAGAACCAAACGGTGTCAAAATATTGCCAAAAGGTATCCCTTTTGGGAAAAAGGGGTTAGGGGGGAATGTGCTTGTCAAAAAAAAAATAAAGAGTTTCCATAAAGACTATGCTGGATGAGGTTTTGACCCAGAAGTAGGGTTTTTTTTTTTATTTGGGGGAATCTGCAATGCAGTTTTTAAGATAGTCCCTGATTTTTTGCAAAAAGGGTGACTCCGGAGCCTGGCCCTTATTTTGGCTATGTTACACGGTTTTTTTGGGACGGTTTTTTGCCCGTAATTTTGCGCCCTCTGACAAAATCGGGGGAAATTCTTTTTCTACGGAATCCACAATCTCATAGGAAATGGATTCGTTCCCCTCCTGCTCGCAAAAAAACGCCCAGCGTGGGGGAGAAGTGGTGAATTATTTACAGCGGGTTTGCGCCATGGGTAATAAGTCTATGGGGCCGGGGAACTGCCCCAACCCCCCACACCCCCTCCAGAACGGCTAATTGCAGGCGAATCCGTCCCCAAATTTCGCCCTGAAAGCCGTTGAAAATAGCCTTAAAGTCAGCACGCAGTCATACATACAATTCCCCTCCCAGGCCCGAAAAATTTTTGTTTAGAAAACCCCTTTAAACCTTCATATACTTTTAAAAAGAGTTTAATGGGTCTTTTTTGCAGGCTTGGACTTGAAATTTTCTTCCTTCTCAAAATTCCTTAAGTGGACCTAAGAGGTAGCAGACAAATGGTGCGTAATCCGGGCACGAAGGATGATGTGGTACATTCCACTAGAGCTCTCAATATTTTCATTGTCAGGGCAACAGTCCAATGGCAAGCATGGTCTTAGTCAAGGACCTCAAGCAGTGAACTCGTAGTTCATTTTTTAACTCTTTTCGGATCTTCACTGTACGCGCCGCAATTACGCCGCGTGAACATAACCTTAGGCTTGGTCCACACGGCTTATTCACGACGTAATTGTGGGACGTATCTCGCCTGCATTTACGCCGTGTGCTTGGGAGCGGGTGTGGGGTGAGAGGAGGGGGGGGGGGCGGTAGCCCGCCGGCCCCATAGACATTCATTGTTCACGGCATGTATGATGAATGGAGACGTAATCCATAGTTCTCCATGAGAACTGTGGATTACCGTAATGACTGGGATGTATTTTGCCAGTATATGAGCGACGTACGGCACGAATTATGGGCTGAAATAGGTCCCAGTCATTGCTGTGTGAACATAGACGTACTCTGGCATGCTAATTGCAACTTAAATAAAGGGGGCAAATAGCAGCTACTGACCACATCACACGTGCATAGGTTGGTTCATGTGGATCTTGCACTCTTTATACGAGCATGAAAATTCCTGTAGGCACAGAAGACTTTAAGACTAATCCATCAAGTTTGATATTCAGAACACATCGCTGGGATCCACATTGTGGAGAGTGACTGGCGAGCAGAGATTTGCCTCTATGTAGTAGCTGCATTTCTTGATAACTCCTGTTTTCCTCATGTAGAACACCAAGTGCTAAACAGAAGTATTACAGAGTTAATTTTTCATTCTCTGCATTTGCTTTTAAAAGCCAATTCTGAAGCTAAAAGATTGCACCGACTTAAACGAACTAATGCGATATTATTTTCTTTCACGGAGTTATAATTAAGGCAGTAATTGAAGCGTTACATATTCATGGAGTTTCAAATCCGGAAACTGCTACGAGAAGTCGCTAATGTTTCCTTCCAATTGTCTCAAACTATAAAAGACATTTGTTATTTTTCACAAATTGATTGCATTAAGTCATTTTTTAATGTCCTACCCTGCAAAAAAAAAAATGCATTAAGAATGCTCCAAGCGACAAGGAAAAGACAAAAACCAAATGTTTTTGTTTTGTTTTTTATACCTGGTTAAGTTTTTCTCGAAAAACAAAAAGGGCATAGTTTTATGATTTGCTACAGTAGTCTGTCTCAGACGCTGCTTCACAAGGATGGTTTCACACCGTGCGTTTTTGCTGCGTTTTTTAATGCGTTTTTTTTGTGCAGGAAGGCACAGCAATTAATGCTGTACATTGCTGCCCAAAACAAACGACACAAATTGCGTCAAAAGTCACGATTTTACCGCGATTTTTGCCTCGATTTGTCATTTGCCGTTTTGCATAGTTAATTGTAACATCCGATGTATTTTGTACTTTCCTTTGAATTGCATATAAACTTAGTGTTATGTCACACAAAGCACAAAATACAGATTCTGTATTGGTACACAAAAAGTCCATACCATAGAGCTCAATTGTTGGATTACAGGGGTTGTTCACCATTCACATCGCTGGTATATAGGGGATGTGTTTGTAATATATTTTTTTTATGTGTGTTTTTTATTTATATATTGTGTTGTGTTGTGTGATGTATAGTGTGTGTGATGTATAGTGTGTGTGATGTATAGTGTGTGTGTATTGTATACGTGTGTGTATACGTTTTTGTTGTGTGTATACTGTGTGTGTAACGGTGTGTGTAACGTGTGTGTGTATACGTGCGTGTGTATACGTGTGTGTGTAAC
>JAODAL010004358.1:25000-87500 GCA_025379985.1 Phyllomedusa bahiana | reverse complement strand
TTTGGGCTCTGTTGGGTCGCTATGGGCTCTGTTGGGTCGCTATGGGCTCTGTTGGGTCGCTATGGGCTCTGTTGGGTCGCTATGGGCTCTGTTGGGTCGCTATGGGCTCTGTTGGGTCGCTATGGGCTCTGTGGGTACCAATGGGCTCTGTTGGGTAGCTAAGGGCTCAGTTGGGTCGCAATGTGCACAGTTGGGTCGCTATGGGCTCTGTTGGGTCGCTATGGGCTCTGTTGGGTCGCTATGGGCTCTGTTTGTTTGGTTGCTATGGGCTATGAAAGACCGTCTTACTACTAGACAATTTTCATACTGAAGGCCATTGTCCCTACCTTGAATTATGGTGATGATAAAGCGGGATGCCTCACAAATATGTAATACTACATATCCACATAAGTTATATGTAAATTTTCAATGATTTTTAAGTTGATAGTAGATATAACTAATGATATTTACAACAGTAATTAACTAATAGAAATCATAATATAGTATATATAATAATACAATAATCAATTTACCAATGCATGAACCTGCATAATCCAGTGCAGTGTTGTTAGTTTCCCATGTAAGTTATCTCCGGTCACTGCATTCAGTGATGTGTTGGACGAGTTCTCTATGATGGTTGTTCTTCAGGATGCAAGGATGTAGTTTATTTATCCAGAAGTCGACATCTGTTTCACTCAATGGGATTATTAAACATTTGATACAAACCAACAAGACTAATCTTTCTTGTCATTGTGAAATGATTGAAAGGAGAACCGGCTTTCTCGGCTATGACAGATACGGTTACAAATAATAAGCAAAATACTACAGAGACTAATGCCAGATTGATTTCTCAATAAAAAGCAGATCTGCCGAGTAGAACTGAACAGAATGTTACGATATAGCCTTGCAATGTGAGGTTTGCAAAAAAAATTCCATCTCTCCCTATTGTTTATTTGATAGTAAATTTCACATTGGAAAACATCTTACTTTTCAAGAGTGAAATATCTAAAGCAACATCTTAGACAGGTCTTTTAATTTGCATTGCAGGATAGACAGCAGTATAAGGGTATGTTCACACGGGCAAATTTTGGCGCTCATTTCGCCATGTATTTGCGTTCTAATATGTGGGGAAATGCGCCCCATAAATACGGTAATCCATAGTTCTCCTAGGGAACTATGGATTACGCCTCATCTCCTCGCTCGGACAATACGCCACGGGGGGAGATAAGTGACATGTCAATTACTTGCGGCGAATACGCACCACGAGTAATGAATGTCTATGGGGCCGGTGGGCTGCTGCCCCTCACGCCACCGCGCCGCGGGAGTTCGTGCTGATCAGCGCGACTCCCAAATCACCCGCGCCGCAATTACGCCGTGTGAACATAGCCTAAGTTGCAAGCAACAGGTAACAAGTGTATTTATAAGTCATGACCTATACCAAACAGTATTATCTTTAAGGGTATGTTCACACGGCTTATTTTGGGACACATTTCGCCACATATTGTGAGCGTACTGCACTCTAATACGAGCGAAATTCCCCCCAGTCATTACGGTAATCCTCAGTTCTCATAGAGAACTATGGCTTATGCCTCCTCTCCCCGGGCGTACGATCGTATTGTAGGCACGGGGAGATAAGTGACATGTCATTTATTCATGGCGAATACGTGCCGCAAGTAATGACAGTCTATGGGGCCGGCGGGCTATCCCCCCCACGCACCGATAGGCGCAAGTTCCCAAATACCCAGCGTAATTGCGTACACCCCGCAGTTAGGACGTGTGAACATACCCTAAGGGGAAAACTAGTTTGGCCTCTTGGTAAACTTTTTTGTCTTACTTTAGGCAACTATTCTGGAAGAATATTGGAGTATTTAACCCCACCCTCTTTTCTCTAACTACTGTGTAGTTTTGTAATTTTCTTTATTAGGAGTATTTGATTTTTTTTTTTTTTTAATCATTACATTTATATTAGTATTTTACAAAATTACAAGATATGACAATAGCAAAAATCAGATTATATAACAGATAAATTGAAAAGAAGCAAAACAAGAAAAACATGCCATGTATATTTTAATTGGAAATGGAAAAGTCAATATATCCGCTCACAGTATCCTCTGCAGTAGTGTGTTTGTAGAGATCCCTCCGTGCACGAACCAGATCACCCGGCCACAGGTGCAGCAATCATAGCCAACAAAAGGTAGAGTTGTTCAGCACTCGGTGAATTAAAATGTATATTCTTTAGTGTCCCATTAAAATAGTGTTAAAAAACGATCAAAAAACTTTACATAGCTGTGACGTGTTTCGGGTCTACCCTACACAAAGGTCCCTCAATCATAGCATAGCCTGCAAACCAATCAACTCTCCATATATAGTCTAACATATGCAACAGATGTGGTCTAGTCCCTAATCAGCATACGTGTATGTGGGAGGAGTTGCACGCACGGAGTATTACTCGGTAACTTGTATATTACTACTTATAAAACTAATCTACATATAAAGGATCTGTTATATAATTAAGACCATGCTGAAAACTTGAATTTAATGATGATATCCAAAAGGCTTCTCTGTCCGTGAGGTGCCTTCTCCAATCCCCGCCTCTAACTGGGCGGTTAACCCTTTCAATGGCCCTCACTCGCAAGTTGTCATTGGAGCCTTGATGTGAATCAGGAAAATGTGATGCCCCTGAAACAGGTAAAATATATAAATATATATATTATTATATATATATTACTCATTATAGTCTTAGACCTGTTTCAGAAGCATCGCGTAATTTTCGTGATTCACATCAAGGCTCCAATGACAACTTGCGAGTGAAGGCCGTTGAAAGTGTTAAACCCTTAAACCGAACGCCTGAAAAGTAGTTAATGACCAGAACATTTTGGTAGTTTTTGCCTCCTTGCGTTTCAACAGTTGTAACTTTCACAGTTTTATTCGAGACGAGTTGTACTTTATGAGGGAATAGTTTGTTCATTTATAAATAATTGGAGAATTTTTTGAAATTTGTTTTGTTTACATTTTTTTTTACACCATTTACATGTCAAACTTAATAACCTGTTAGATTAATTCTACAGGTTATTGTGGTCGTGTGGATACCTAATATGTGTGGGGTTTTTTTTGTGTGTAATGTATGCACATTTATTTTAAAGGAGTTGTTTCACTACAGGCTTTCAGCCTACCTCAGTGTGTCTGGCACCACAGGATTTTTGGATTCAGGGGCGTGCTTCTTGTCTGCCTCTTCTCCCTCCCCTCAGCACTCAGACAGCTCTCCTCCTCCGACTGCAGTAACTTCTATAAAGGAGGGATAGGGCGAGGGGGTTTGCTGCCAGAGTTAACTCTGTGTGTGCCTGCCTAGATCTGCTGCTCACTGCTGGATCAGCTGCACTATGCGGCTGCTGTGGCCGAGCTCTTGCTGCTCCTCTCCCCAGAGTCAGGAGATAGCGGGGAGAAGGGGTAATGTAAAGGTTCCTATACCCCCTGCTTAGGATACAATCTCCATGGACATCTCAAGCAACAACAAAAAACCCTGTTCTGTACTGTCCTCCCATCAGAACAGACACAGGGTAGCTGTGAAGTGTTACTATAATCACGATGTGTCACTAATACAGCAGAGCAGGGAGGGATATGAACCGTTCACATGCCCCCCTGATCTGTTCTATTAGTATAGTCAAAGCTCCACAGACACATCAAGATTATAGTAACACACTTCACTGCTGTCACATCGTACTGACTACAGATCAGCCTCACCTCTGCTCTCCTCAACCTGTGTAAAGAGCAGGAGGGAGCAGGCACACACAGGGTTAATCCAGGCAGCACAGCTACACACACAGAAGCCAGAGCCCTCTCCCTCCCTTCCCTACAGAAGCATACTGTGCGGGAGGGGCTCTGTGCTCAGACCTGTATTGAGAAGCTGATGAGTCACCAGCACTGACAGCCAGTGAGATAACAATCAACAGGTCGGTGGCTATAGTGATTTGAGGAGCTGATGCACTACTACTACCAGGGATAACTCAAAATCAGTAGGACATTTGTAATGAACATATATTGCAAAGCTGCTTGTTTTTTAAAGATCTTTTAATTAAAACCAAATCATTGTAGCGAGACAACCTCTTTAATAAATACCGTATATACTCGAGTATAAGCCAATCCGAGTATAAGCCGAGGTACCTACTTTTGCCCCAAAAAACGGGAAAACTTATTGACTCGAGTATAAGCCTAGGGTAAAAAATGCAACGGCTACTGGTAAATTTTAAAAATAAAAATGGATACCAATAAAATTACATATAGGGAGGCTGTAGGCAGGTATAGGGCAGGTATAGGGCCAGCTGTAGGCAGGTATAAGGCAGGTATAGGGCAGGTATAAGGCAGGTATAGGGCCGGCTGTAGGCAAGGCAGGTATAGGGCCGGCTGTAGGCAGGTATAAGGCAGGTATAGGGCCGGCTGTAGGCAGGTATAGGGCAGGCTGTAGGCAGGTATAGGCAGCTGTAGGCAGGTATAGGGCCGGCTGTAGGCAGGTATAGGGCCGGCTGTAGGCAGGTATAGGGCCGGCTGTAGGCAGGTATAGGGCCGGCTGTAGGCAGGTATAGGGCCGGCTGTAGGCAGGTATAGGCCGGCTGTAGGCAGTATAGGGCCGGCTGTAGGCAGGTATAGGGCCGGCTGTAGGCAGGTATAGGGGCCCGGGTGTAGGCAGGTATAGGGCCGGCTGTAGGCAGGTATAGGGCCGGCTGTAGGCAGGTATAGGGCCGGCTGTTGGCAGGTATTGGGCCGGCTGTAGGCAGGTATAGGGCAGGCTGTAGGCAGGTATAGGGGCGGCTGTAGGCAGGTATAGGGGCGGCTGTAGGCAGGTATAGGGGCGGCTGTAGGCAGGTATAGGGGCGGCTGTAGGCAGGTATAGGGGCGGCTGTAGGCAGGTATAGGGGCGGCTGTAGGCGGCTGTAGGCAGGTATAGGGCAGCTGTAGGCGGCTGTAGGCAGGTATAGGGCAGGTATAGGCAGTTTAAAAAAATAAAAAAAACAATCACTTACCTGGATCCCCGCTGCTCCGGACTCCCGCGCGCTCCTCGGGTCTTCTCGGCACAGGCGGGTGACGTCATCAGGCCGCGCACGCAGCGTGATGACACATACTGCCTGTGCCGGAAACTCCGGACAGCTGCTCGCTCTGTGCCCCGCAGTGGTATCCCTTCACTTATATGCGCTCCGGAGGAGTCGCATATAGGTGAAGGGATCGCGGACAGTGCCCGGGCCAGCGCTGCGCCATTGCCATCGAGTATATACGGTATTTTTTTTTTTTTTTTATTCTTTGTTTGCACACTTTTGATGTTTTACTTTTTTTTTTTTTTTTAAATCTCATGAAGAGACAACTGTTACTTTTTTTTTCTCCCCACTATATGCTAATACATTATAATCTGTGTCAGTCTGACACAGGTAGTGATCAAGACAGCTCACAGTCTGCCCTGATCACTGGCTTGTTACACACACAGTCCTGGGGCTACTCTAGGTCCCCAGGGCTGACTGTGCAGCCATTCCCCGAGCTCTGTCGGGTCACCGGGTGTTCTGATCACCCGACAGAGCAGGGGAACCCTTTGATTGTGCTGCAGTGACGATCTGCAGCAATCAAAGGGTTAAAGCATCGGGGTGCAGAGGTTTCCCCTGCTCTCCGGTGCTTGCAGGAGTTGCGCTTGGATCAGGGCTGTGTAGTACAGCCCTGAACATCGAGCTGTTGCAGCGCCAAGTGCCGCAAACGCCGATGTGTTCAGCGACGCCAAAAGAAGTCGCTGCAGACGAACGACCTGAAATGCCCGACGTCAAGACGGTGGGCTGTCGTTAAGGAGTTAACCGCCCAGTTAGAGGCGGTGATTGGAGAAGGCGCCTCACGGACGGAGAAGCCTTTTTGATATAATTAAATTCAAAATTTCCTTTGGGTCTTAATTATAGAACAGATCTTTTATATGTATATAAGTTTTCTAAGTAATAATATACAAGTTACCGAGTAATACTCCGTGCGTGCAACTCCTCCCACATACACGTATGCTGATTGGGGACTAGACTACACCTGTTGCATATGTTAGACTATATATGGAGTGTTAATTTGATTGCAGGCTATTCTATGATTAAGGATCCTTTGTGTAGGGTAGACCTGAAACGCGTCATAGCTATGTAAAGTTTTTTGATCGTTTTTAATACTATTGTAATGGGACAATAAAGAATATACGTTTTAATTCACCGAGTGCTGAACAACTGTACGTTTTGTTTGCTAAATATATTTCAATTCCAAATTGTATACAGATAAATTTACGAAATTACTCATCTATGTCCATCCAAAATAGTGTCTAGCAGATCAGGAAGGGCATTAGACTCTTCTGAGAAATATGATTACATAATATCCTGTATGGGATGGGTTATAGAAAAAATTATTTAACGTAAGCTGAGGCAGACCACACCTGTCATCTGGCCCTCCTTTTATAGACCAGGTGGGGCGGAACTACCCTGTTTCCCCGAAAATAAGACCGTGTCTTATATTAATTTTTGCCCCTAAAGACGAGCGAAGGCTTATTTTTAGGTGATATCTTATTTTTCCATGAACAAGAATTCACCTTTGTTGTTGAACAAAACATCAACCTGTATTAAAATGCTGTAGTGATTTCATCACAAGCATCAGCATAAGCAGCCAAACTCTGAATTGCATAAAAATCTCCATGACATTCAAAGGGGACGAAGATTTCCGGTGTTGGGCTATGGTGAGACGAGCAGCTATCAGAATATGTTGTATAACAGTTGGATGGAAACGAGGTATATCCCAGATGGAAATATCTAACCCAGCTAATTCTTGGGAAAGAATAAACTGTGAGTGATAAAGTTTCTGTATAAGGCCATGTTCACATGGTATAATTGCGGGCCGTACAGTACGCCCCTCAATTACGCCGGGTGTTCGGGAGTCGCGGTGATATGTGCGCCCTCCCGCGGCGCGGGGGAGCCGGCGGACCGCCGGCCCCATAGACTGTCATTACTCGCAGCGCATATTTGCCGCTAGCAATTGACATGTCGCTTATCTCCCCACGCATACAATACGATCATGTTGTACGAGCGGGGAGAGGAGGCGTAATCCATAGTTCTCTGAGAGCTGTGGATTACCGTAATTTCGGCGTGTTAGAGCGCAAATACGATGCAAAATGCACGCTGAAATTACCGCATGTTAACATAGCCTAAGTTGTTCAACATCAGACCAAAGTACAATAGCTATGGGACAAGACCGCCACATATGTGACAGGGAACCAGCCAAGCCGCATTGTCTCCAGTTGAGTATTTGATTTTTGCCTTGCAGCCACAACAGTCTGCACCAGTGTCTGTCCGTTACAAATGGAGGTATGGGCTAATATTGGGCTATATTGCCTTGTGCTTTTGGAGGGATGGCTGCCTCCATCTTAGCCCTACGCTCTACTCGCCTGCCTTCTTGAGGGCTTTATAATCAGTGTGAATGGAGACTATTACCCCTAACGTATGGCCTCTTTGGCTCTATGGATAGGAATTAGAGTTAGGTACCCACTTACATATGCAATTTGATCAAAGTAAGCACACAGAAAACTACTTTCTGCATGTGCAAAGACCTTTTGGGAGATGCTTTCCTTTTTCGGAAATGTCTCTTTTTCTTTCGACGATGTATGTGCGCATACACTTTTGAGTTAATTTATCATTTGGACACTGCACAAACAAAGCAGGGGGATATTTTAGACTATCTCTTGGCTACCACGCTCTTGGGGATCCTCTGCCATACATCGTGGGACTCCATGACACATATCAGTTTATCATCTTCATTTAAAGGGCCGTGAGTTTCTTTTTTTAGCTTAAGTGTTTATCGGCACCTAATTGGTATCTTTTGGTACCTCTATGTTTGTACACTGTCCCTAGTTCCCTGATGAACCCCAGCAATCTTGGAAGGAAGTACAAATATGTTTATTGGGAATAGATATGTGTGTATTTAAGACTACAGAGTAGCTTCACTCTTATTCCTACATTTTTTTCTTTTGATAAGTAGTATGCCATATATTTAGAATTGACATTTATATCTTGAGGATAGTTGTTACTTAGTAGTTGTAGAGTATGGATAGTTTAGGTACGTGTGTGGGGACGCTCTTATCAGGGCGATTACCCCATAATTTGGTTAGTGTTTAGGGGGGGGAGATTTTTTTCACATTAGATTAGGGATTATAAATTGGTGTATTTTATCATGTATATTAAAAGTTAAGTTTTATTTTCTGAGGATTTATACTATTTTGGGTGTATTTGTATTTTCTATTGCTTTTGGTATATCCAGGGGCTTTTGTATCGGATTATATTTAGAGTTACTCCCCTCTAGTATCACATATGAGGAGTGAGATTGTGTTTTTTTTCTTGAGATATTTTAGACTCCCATATCAGTAACATTAATGCATTTTCACTGTTCCATAAGTTGTGTTTGCTTAGGCTTTAGTGCCTACTGTGGTTACTGTCATTTTTGCATTGTAGCGCCAAAAGTGTGTCTTTGCAAGTTGTAAATGGAGCTGCTAATGAACTTTTTTCTTGTTTTTTTCTGTTTTCCCTATTGAGGAGTGTAAAATAGCTAAAGCACATAAAAATTAGTGTGCATGCTTTATTTTTGGTGAAAATTGAGCTATTTGGGTTAGTGAAACCAATCTGTTTATTATTACGTAAACTACTCACAAAATAAATATTGTAAATAATTTAAGGAGATAGTTCTACAATGAATAAAAAAAATTAAATTTTTTTGCAAAGATAAAATAAATTTTTAAAAATTTATCTTTATGTCACAAAACAATTTATCTTTATGTATCTCCATATGAGTTTAGCTAAATATTTTATTTTTTTGAGAATGTATCCACCATGTATCACATTCGAAAAACACCACAATTTTTTGGGCCATGTTCACAGCTCAATAGCTGGACTAAACTGAACCCAGAAGTTGGCAATTCTGGCCTTTATGCTAACTGGGAAAAATTGACAGGTGCAGCTAATTGCAGAGCAAAAGCTCACACACCCCTCCACTAGGGGAACAATTAGATGATAAAAAACTGCACATTAGTTTAATACCTGTTCACACCAGCATGCAGAAAAGCCACAGTGTAATGCATGGGGAGATTGCACAAATGCAAAAATACCCATAAAACAACCACTCACATACCCTCATAAGGGGGGTGGTTGCTGGTACTACAATTGCATATAATTAAGGCGATACAGAAGGGTGCCATAAATACAGATACGATTGTTTACAACCTATTAGTGACGCCCATACTATTAGATTAGGCGGGCTGCCCAGCATTTTCTGGGTGTCCAACACATTAGAGTTCTATGAAACCCTGTTCTCCCATTACATAAGTCACTGGTTAGACCACACATGGAATATTGTGTACAGTTTTGGGGACCCATGCACAGGAAAGACTTTAAATGTTTATGTAGAAACTTTCTTTCCTCCAGAGGACGCCCCCTTGTTCTAGATACAGTCCTGGGTATAAATAGATCTTGAGAGAGATCTCTATATTGACCTTTAATATATTGAAACATATTTATTATGCTCCCCCCTCCGAAGACGTCTTTTCTCTAAACCAGACATCCTCAAACGTCGGCCCTCCAGCTGTTGGAAAACTACAACTCCCATCATGCCCACTGTTATAGATTATATAAATGCATGATGGGAGTTGTAGTTTCCCAACAGCTGGAGGGCCGCAGTTTGAGGATACCTGGTCTAAACTAAATAACCCCAATCTTGCTCATCTTTCTGGGTATTGCAGTCCACCCAGTCCTTTTATTATTCTTGTTGCCGCCTTTGTACCAGTTCAAGCTCTACAATGTCTTTCCTGTTTAGCACAAAAAGGACTCTAGGATAATACATTGGACCAATATATATATATAATACCTCCAAAGTAATTCGACGGGTAATGTCACTCAGTATATTGAACTAAACCAAAAGACAAAAAATTAGTTAATACCCAAAAATTATATAAAATTATATAAATATTTATAAATAAATATCAAATTCCAAATTCCGTGTGAACCAGGCTTAAGATTATAGATGACAAACTACCATGCAGCAGGATGTAAGCAAGTGGGGCCAGTAATGAATAGTTTAAATTTATTATTAAACATCAATCTTTATCCCCTATCTCTCAAACATTTTTTAGTAACTATCTGCAACTAAGGCTAGATCATTTAATAGAGGTAATATCACCATGATGTAATAGAAGAAAGTCATTTACCCATAAGAAAGACTCTACACCTGCTTGCACCTGCACCCCGACGCACTTTTCACCACTGCTTCCTCAGGGGGCGTGTCTATATGTCAAAATACCCTCCTATAAATACCCGCCTCACCTCAACTACATGATGCCGAGCTGACCAATAGCATTATAGATATTATATACATGAATCCAAAACAAAAGAACGAACAAAATCATATATTAAAATGGCTTCGACGTAAATTGCCGCAGATCGCAACAAAGACGGTAAGAACAACCAGATAAATGCTTATAATTATAACAGCGTCTCCACAGTGGTACTGCGCATGCGCGCTAAAGTCATTTCCCCATAATGAAAGACTCCACACCTGCCTGCACCTATATTTGTATGTATTAGTATTATTATGATTTAATATATGTATAATATTTTTAGTGTACCCTCTGCACTTGTGTATAGAATAAAAGCAGCAGCATTTTTGGTCAATTTATCACATTTTTGGAAGTCTTTGTATGGGCTCTTTGCCGGGAGCCAGTGGACCGGGCGTGAAATAGTGCTAGAAGCTGGATTGAACATGTGCGCTTGCAAATCTTCTAATGGTGAGTCTCTGCTACTTTCTTCACTTGCTGTGAATTTTCATGTTATATGTATAATATATTTTGTATTGGCCAATTATGCTATTACTATTATGGGTTTTGTATATTTTGATTACAGTGTTCAATATGATTTTAATATTTATGCATGTGTCGTTTTGAATATACTTTGGCTTTTTCTATGTGATTTGTATTTGATGCCCCATTGTAAATTATAATTATACCTTTTTGTTTTATTAGTTGTGAACCACATATGTTCCTTCATACACTGCACTTTATATTTTATTTCATTCCTCCTTTTCCACTCTCACTTTTATCTTTTTATTCCTCTTTCTTTGTAGTTCACTTCCCTTACTTCACGTGACATTTTGACTGTAGTAATTCCTCAATTGTCACATCACCTTGGTAGCACCTACTTGTACAAGCAACATATGTGGTTCGTTTAGGGTTTTTTAGCGCACTATGTTTTCCCTGCGCTATATAGATGTATTTCTATCATCACGGCAATGTGTGGCATTGTTACGGAGTTTTTTTTTTTTTCCGCGCATGCGCAATATGAATTTGTTGCCGTAAATGGGGCATCGGACTTAAATCATGTTATCGCGGTGCTTCGGCGCGCATGCGCAGTACCGCTGTGGAGATGCTGTTATAGTTCTAAGCATTTATCTGGTTGTTATTACCGTCTTTGTAGTGATCTGCGGCGATTTATGTAGAAGCCATTTTAATATATGATTTTGTATCCTATTTTGTTCATTATTTCTTTTGTTTCGGATTCTTGTATATAATATCTATAATTCTATTGGTCAGCTAATATCATGTGGTTGAGGTGAGGTGGGTATTTTAACCTATAGGCACACCCATGGAGGAAGCAGTGGTGAAACGTGTGATGGGGTGCGGGTGCAGGCAGGTATGGAGTCTTTCATTATGGGTAAATGACTTGTATCTATTACATCATGATTATATTATCTCCATTATGATTTGTTACTTGGAATTTTATATTTATTTATGAATAAAGATTTATTTAACTTTTTTTTTTATAATTTTTTTTTGCTATTAAAGGGATCGTCTCACTACAGGGATTGATGCTTTTTGTTAAAGATCTTGCAAAAACAAGTCACTTTGCAATATGTGTCCATCAACAGTGTCCTACCTATTCCTTGATATCCCCTCTTGTATGGGATGAATCAGCTCCTCAGGTCACTATAGATACAGACTTGTTCAATGTCTCATGATAGGCTGCCAGCACTGGTTGCTACAGCTACAGACCTGTTTGATTCTCTCCTGATAGGCTGCCAGCGCTGGTTGCCATAGCTACAGACCGGTTTGATTTCTCATGATAGGCTGCAGCACTGGTTGCTATAGCTACAGACCTGTTTGATCTCTGCTCATAGGCTGCCAGCACTGGTTGCTATAGCTACAGACATGTTTGATCTCTCCTGATAGGCTGCCAGCACTGGTTGCTATAGCTACAGACCTATTCAATCTCTCCTGATAGGCTGCCAGCACTGGTTGCTATAGCTACAGACCTGGCTTCTAATGCAGCCTAGTAGAAGCCAGTAAACACGCCCCTGAATTTAAAATGAAACCAAAAAGACAGGACTCAGGTGAGATGAATCAATGTAGTGAGACAACCCCTTTAAGTTCTTTTTCATCTTTTGGTTTGGTTCTATATATTGAGTGACCTTACCCATCGAATTACTTTGGAGGTATTATATATATATTTTGTCCAATGTATTTTCCTAGAGTCCCTTTTGTGCTAAACAGGAAAGACATTGTAGAGCTTGAACAGTTACAAAGGCGGCAACAAGAATAATAAAAGGACTGGTTGAACTGCAATACCCAGAAAGATTAGCAAGATAACGGTTACCGTATATACTCGAGTATAAGCCGACCCAAGTATAAGCCGAGGCACCTATTTTTGCCACAAAAAACGGGAAAACTTATTGACTCGAGTATAAGCCTAGGGTGGAAAACGTAGCGGCTACTGGTGAATTTTAAAAATAAAAACAGATGCCAATAAAATTACATAGGCAGTTTAATGTCCCTCATAGGCAGGTACAGGCTGGTATAGGCAGTTTAATGTCCCCCATAGGCAGTTTAATGTCCCCCATAGGCAGTTATAGGCAGGTATAGGCAGTTTAATGTCCCCCATAGGCAGGTATAGGCAGTTTAATGTCCCCCATAGGCAGGTATAGGCAGTTTAATGTCCCCCATAGGCAGATATAGGCAGGTATAGGCAGTTTAATGTCCCCCATAGGCAGATATAGGCTGGTATAGGCAGTTTAATGTCCCCCCATAGCCAGGTTATAGGCAGCTATATGTCCCCCTATGCAGGCTTTAGGCAGGTAATTGCCATCATAGGCAGGTATAGGTCCTAATAGGCAGGGTATAGGCATGTATAGGTTCCCCTAGGCAGGCTATAGGCAGGTAATTGCCCCCATAGGCAGGCTCTAGGCAGGTATAGGTCCCCCTAGGCAGGTTATAGGCAGGGTATAGGCAGTACTAGGCTGGTATAGGTCCCCCTAGGCAGACTATAGGCAGGTATAGGTCCCCCTAGACAGGCCATAGGCAGGTATAGGTAGGATTTTAAAACAAAAAACAAGCACTTACCTCGATCCCCACTGCTCCGTCTCCAGGCCGCGCACGCAGTGGGCGCTCGCTCTCTGCTCCGCAGTGGTATCTCTTCTCCTGTGTGCGCTCTGGAGGCGTCGCATACAGGGGAAGAGATCGCTGACAGCGCCTGGGCCACCGCAGTGCCGACAGTGACTCGAGTATAAGCCGAGGATTGATTTTTCAGCACATTTTTTGTGCTGAAAAACTCGGCTTAAACTCGAATATATACGGTATTTAGTTTAGAGAAAAGACAGCTTCGGAGGGACATAATAAATGTTGAAATATATTAAGGTCAATATAGAGATCTCTCCCAAGATCTATTTATACCCAGGGCTGTATCCAGAACAAGGGGGCATCCTCTACGTCTTGAGGAAAGAAAGTTTCTACATAAATAGAAAGGGATTCTTTACTGTTAGAGCGGTGAGACTGTGGAACTCTCTGCCAGAGGGACTGGTCATGGTGAATTCAATAACAGGGTCTGGATGCATTTGTGGAGCGTAATAATATAACAAGTTAGGCTCTGTTCACACGGGTTAAATTTGGGCGCATTTAGCCGCGTATTTTGCTGCGCACAGTGCTCAAGTAAGAGCGAAATGCGCCCCAGTCATAACGGTAATCCACAGTTCTCATAGAGGACTATGGGTTATGCCTCCTCTCCTTGCTTGTACAACACGACGTGCGGAGAGATAAGTGACATGTCAATTACTAGCAGGGAATATGCGCCGCTAGTAATGACTATCTATGGGGCTGGTGGCCCCCCCCGCCCCGCGGGAGTGCGCACCGATCGGCGCAAGCTCTTGAAGTCTCGGCGTAATTGCAGAGCATACTTACAGCCCGCAAATAAGCCGTGTGAACTTGGCCTTATAATGAATAGGGTTCTGGAGAAGGGTCTGGATGCATTTCTAGATGTAATAATAGAACAAGTTATAGTGACCGGGATTCTGGAGAAGGGTCTGGATACATTTCTAGATGTAATAATAGAACAAGTTATAGTGACCAGGATTCTGGAGAAGGGTCTGGATACATTTCTAGATGTAATAATAGAACAAGTTATAGTGACGGGGATTCTGGAGAAGGGTCTGGATACATTTCTAGATGTAATAATAGAACAAGTTATAATGACCAGGGTTCTGGAGAAGGGTCTGGATACATTTCTAGGTGTAATAATATAACAAGTTATAGTGACCAGGATTCTGGAGAAGGGTCTGGATACATTTCTAGGTGTAATAATATAACAAGTTCTAGTGACCGGGATTCTGGAGAATGGTCTGGATACATTTCTAGTTGTAATAATATAACAAGATCTAGAGACCGGTATACGGGAGAAGGGTATGGATACAGTTCTAGGTGTAATAATATAACAAGTTCTAGTGACCGGGATTCTGGAGAAGGGTCTGGATACATTTCTAGATGTAATAATAGAACAAGTTATAGTCACCGGGATTCTGGAGTAGGGTCTGGATACATTTCTAGATGTAATAATATTACAAGTTATAATGACCGGGATTCTGGAGAGGGGTCGTTGATCCAGGGATTATTCTGATTTCCAGATTTGAGTCGGGAAGGAATTTTCCCTAAAATGAGGACAATTGGCTTCTACCTCATTGGGGTTTTTTGCCTTCCTCTGGATCAACACCTTAGCACAACAGGCTGAACTGGATGGACGTCTTGTCTTTTTTCGGCCTTACAAACTATGTAACTGTGAAATGTAGTTTCTTTTCTTTGTTTTTTACCCTACTTGCAGCAAAGTGTGGAGAACAGTGTTTGTGCTCCATCATTTGCCCAAGGCTTGACTGAGTTCATGAAATCTTGAGGGATTTTAGAAGAGATGAATCCCGTTTAAATTGCTTACTGTAGTTCTAATGTAGGAAATTGCCACAGTAGATAATGCACTGTCACAAACATTGAGGTACATGCTTGTAATGCATGAGTAAATTGGTCTGGAGGCAGCACTTTATCGTGAATGGGCTACATGAGGGATTCTGTCTTTAAAACGAAATTATCATTACCGAGATGAGAACATTTATTCCTCTTAAGCAATTCTGTAAAATGCTAAACCCAAGGCAGTGGCCTACAGCAATGTCGGAACAACATCTACTGAGCCAACGTTGATTCCAAGCTGTATCCGTTATAAAGAACATTGCTGTTTGCTTCTTGTTGCTTGAAAATATCATAAATTTCTCAATCAAGAAATATTTGGACTTAATATAGAAATATTCTGTTTGAAATTGTAATAACAATGGAGATGTATGTGACACGAATTAAATGATGAAATTGTGACCTTAAAGTTAATGTGTCATCAAAAAATGAGTCATTGTTTAAATCCCATTTTTATATTAAACGCGTTTTTTAGGAATTTTTGGGTATTTTTTATTTTTATTTTTCCTATCACTTTTTAATTTTTAATAATTCTTGTCTTGTAGTTTTCACTTTGGCCACTAGACCTGGTTTGCACTGCTTTAACAGTAGTTAGAGAGATACTTTACAGCAGGTTTGTGCAGATAGGAGACTTAGGACTGACTTAGTCATTCACTTCTGTAGGAGAGTTTACTAGTCATGCTCTGTGACCTGGGAAGAAGTCACTGTGCAGGGAGGTGAAAGGGCGAACTGTGACATCTCCGTTTGTGACTGGTGAATCCTGTTATCTATTCACACTGGTGTCTCCTTTCAGTTTGACCCTCTTTGTGCTGATAACGAGCAGACAACTGAGAATCTTTCTCTACAGAATAGGAAGTGTTAGACTATTAGGCTTAGTGGCCAAAGTGAAAACTGCAGGACTTAAGAATTATTAAAAAATTTTGAAAGTGATAGAAGAGGAGTCTTGGAGATGGTTATGTGAGGAGGAGAGAGATCTGGAGATTAAGGCAGAGATGTATGGAGGGGAGAGCCTGATCACTGGCTTCTTACACAGACAGCCCTGGGGCTACTCTGGGTCCCCAGGGCTGACTATACAGCCGTTCTCCGATCACCCGCTGTTCTTACGATCACCCAACAAAGCAGGGAAACCCTTTTATTGTGTTGACGATCCGCGGCAATCAAAGGCTTAATGCACCGGAGAGCGGAGGTTTCCCCCACTCCCCGGTGCTCGCAGGAGTTGCACTGGGATCCTGTTCTCAGCGTAGCTGTGGCGCCCAGAGCTGCAAATTCTGATGTCTGCAGCGATGGCAAAAGACGTCGCTGCAGATGAACAACCTGAAATGCCCGACGTCAAAAGACGGCGGGCGGTCGTTAAGGAATTAAAAAAAAAAAAAAAAAAATCTAAACTCTCGTTTCTCCGGTCCCCGGTTCAGCACTGAGTCTCTCTCCTATTACCAAACAGTCACGATAGTGTTGCAGCCACTGATTGGCTGCATTGGTCACATTCCTTTTTTTACATTACTGCTCAGAGGTTTTTACTTCTGAATGGTGACTGCTGCAGCCAAGGAAAGGAGAGAAAATGGAAATCTTGAGAGATGAAGCTCTGGGAGCGGATGAATGTTGCTTTAGGATTTTTTTAAATTAAATGGCTAAAGATGTGATCTAGCAGAGCTTTAGTTTTCATTAAAAGAAGCTTTTAGTGAGCGAGAAAAATGTACATGCTGCCAAGACACACTGTTGGCAGTGTATTTAAATCGAAGTTGAGAGTAACTCAGCTATGTGCCGTGCAGACGTGACCGGATGGAACTAGACTTCATCCTGGTCAGTTATTTTCAGGGTTGAATTGACACAAGCAAAATATAAGCATTGCTTTAACTCTGATGAGAAGCAAAATTGGAACAGCAATGTATTTGGTAATCGTCTTTATTAACCTATGCAAACGTGGTTATAGTTAAGCATTTTAAAACCCCTTAAACCATATTTGTTATAATTATAAATTACCACTGCAAAAAATATTGACTTTTTTTGTTGTGTGTTAAAAAGTCTGACACTTTGGTGGCCTTAAGTATATCCAGGTCACTAAAGTTTTATGCATGTTGCCAAAAGAACTGTATCTATTTTACTTCAATTACATAATGTGATAGCTATTCTCGGCCTCAAATTGCCTTTTCTTAGCCATCTGCTTAGGGATGACATGATGACGGTGCTGTCACTATGTGCACCAAGCATCTGCTATTATCTCTTTAGCTAACAATTTAAATTTAGGCATTAAATTATTCAGAACATTCTGGGGATACTAGACCTATAAGCTTCAAGAGATGTGCTACAATACGTGATTTAATGCCCTACATACCAGTTCAGCTTAATTGCTGGGATAAAAGCAGAACGTTGAAAAAGTGCAGGTAGATCATTTAAGTTTTGTCTTTGTCATTTTGCAAATGGTTAGTTCAGGTGCATTTTAATTTATAGGTGTAATAGTAAATGTGCAAAATACACATTTAGAAGATACAATAGTTCACTTTATTACAACTCATTGACTTCTATGGGATAGTGTTCTGGGCCTGCTCTGTAACAAGCAGAAGGTGGAGAGCTTTGACCATTCCCATTGTCAGTGGTGGATCCCCTGTTATCTGCCTAAAGTTTTAGAACAGAGGTGTTAGGTTTAACTCCTTAACGCCCGCCACCGACTTTCAGCTGGTGCGGGTCGTTCGTCTACAGCGACGTCTTTTGGCGTTGCTGCAGACATCGGTGTGTGTACTACACAGCCCTGATCCAAGAGCATCCCCTGCGAGCACCGGGTAGCGGAGGAAACCTTCGCACCCCGGTGCTTTAACCCTTTGATTGCGGCGGATCGTCACTGCAGCGGTTTCCCTGCTCTGTCGGGTGATCGGAACACCCAGTGACCCGACAGAGCCCGGGGAACGGCTGCACAGTCAGCCTTAGGGACCTAGAGTGGCTCCAGAGCTGTCTGTGTAACAAGCCAGTGATCAGGGCAGACTGTGTACTGTCCTGATCACTGCCTGTGTCAGACTGTCACAGATTATAATGTATTAGCATATATCAATATGTTAATACATTGCTAAATCTAAAAAAAAAAAATTTAAAACATGTAAAACAGTTCTCCCTTCAGGGGTTTAAAAAAAAAAAAAAGTAAAAAAAACCAAAAGTGTCAAAAATGAATAAAACAATGGCGGAAAATTTACAATAAAAGTCAATCAGATGGTCAAATCCGAAAACATTAAAAAAAAAAAGCAGAAAAACAAAAATACAGTTCAAATAGTCATTGAATTCTGAATTAGAATCTATCAAGTGCTCTTTGGCATGTAAATGCAGCTTAACCAAGGCTTTCATAGCCGCCATGCTAATGTTTCTATTACTTCCTGTCCCAAGCAGGAGATAATAGAGCTGCCATCTTGGTACACCCTTCTGCATTATTAACATGATACAGAAGGATGTACAAGCGATCGAGTCCCATTGTGTTCAAGTATCCTACAGGGACTGAATGTGCAAGTGAAAAAAGTCATTAAAAAATTAGTTTAACTCCTTAACAACCGCCCGCCGACTTTAGACGTCGCTGCAGACATCGGAGTTTGCGGCTCCCGGGCACCGCAGCTGCGCTGAGATTGGGGCTGTACTACACAGCCCTGATCCCAGAGCATCTCCTGCAAGCACTGGGGAGCAGGGAAAACCTCCGCGTCCCGGTACTTTTACCCTTTCATTGCCGCGGATCGTCATCGCAGCGCAATCAAAGGGTTTCTCTGCTCTATCAGGTGATCGGAACGCCCGGTGACCCAACAGAGCCCGGGAAACGTCTCCACAGTCAGCCCTGGGGACCTAGAGTAGCCCCTGGACTGTCCGTGTAATAAGCCAGTGACCAGGACACACTGTGTGCTGTCCTGATCACTGCCTGTGTCAGACTGGCACAGATTATAATGTATTAGCATATTCATATATGCTAATACATTACTAAGTGTAAAAAAAAAAAAAAAAAATGTAAAACAGTTCTCCCTTCAGGGGATTTAAAAAACAGAGTTAAAAAAAAAAATAACTGAAAAGGTGTAAAAAAAAAAGTGAATAAAAAAAATAATAAATATTTAATAAAAAATAATTGTGCATATATTACACACACAAAAAAAACCTACACATATTAGGTATCCACACGACCGTAATAACCTGTAGAATTAATCTTACAAGTTATTAAGTGTGAAATGTGAATGGTGTTAAAAAAAAATAAAAACTGCAATTATTTATAATGAACTTAAACTATTCCCCCATAAAGTACAACTCGTCTCGAATAAAACGAGGCCTCATCCGACTGCGTCATTGAAAAAAATAAAAAAGTTACAACTGTTGAAACGCAAGGAGGCAAAAACTAAAAAAATGTTCTGGTCATTAACTACTTTCCAGGCGTTTGGCTTAAGGGGTTAATTGCAATCCACATTGTGATGGCGATCAAAGGAACTGCTGAGAACTAACCTCGAAGAAGTCATTCTTCAAGGGGCAATGTCTTAGCACTCATATAAATATTATGAATAAAATTATACATTTTCTTTCATATTTCCTGCCCTCAGATTAGTAGACGTTAGTTTAACCCCTTACCGATATTGGACGTATGTGTTCTTGAAGGCTAGTGCCATCAGCTAATTGCAGCTGACACCCCCAGGTAATGGCAAGCAATGGAGCTGGCTCCGTTCCCTGATGCTTAAAGGGGTTTTGCCACAATGTAATGTTGACGTGGGATCCTCCAAAATGGGTATTTAATCACTTTTCTAAATATATGCGATTCCAAAAAGTGAAGCCTCTGAGAGCTACAGCATTGCTCAGTCCCCCTTAGTTTCCTGACAGTTTACATTAGACACGACGAGGACACTAACAGGAGCTGATCTGTCAGTGCTTGCGTGTTTGCACTTATCTGATGGCAGGGAACATGACGGAGCTTGCAAGGGGCTGGGAAAAAAAGCGCAGAGTATGAGGCTGTCTGCTGTATAGAGAATCCACTGTTTGTAATGTAATTATTTCAGTACACATTGCAGACGCTTCCTCGCTCTCTGCTCATCCCCTTCCTTCTCCCCACCCCCCATAACGCTGCATGATTTGTTGATTTTCTCTCCTGAGCAGAGGTAAGGAACTCACTTTGTGGCAAAATCCCTTTAACTGTAGCGGCCTCGACATCTAAATGAATGAGAAATGCTGGGCACTGCCATCATTGCAGGCTGTCGATCAGTTAACATAGTGGCTGGAAACCTTTTGAAGGGTTCCATCATCACTGTGTTTTCTGCCTGGGGCAGATGCAGATGCTACAGCCACAATCTTTGAACACAATCTTACATTGTTCATACAATGCAGACGGGTATACCAACAATGGAACCCTGTAGTGCTCAATGTTGTGTAAAAATTAAAAAAAATTAAGTTTTAAAGTATAAATAAAAAAATAAAAGTTCAAATCACCCCCTTTCGCCATTTGACAAATAATAAAAAGTTATTAATAAATGATATCAGCACATGCCTGAAAGTCTGATCTATTACAATAACATCATTTATACTGTAGGGCTATGTCTCTACGGCTTTGGACAAAAACCATCCGAAAGTCAACCAGTTTTTGTCCAATGCACGCTTGCGGTTTTTATGTTTTGCGCAAAAACTGCTGTCAGTTCTCGTTTTTTTTGCCGTCGGCTCGTAAAATTTAAAGAGAACCTGTCACATAGTAATTTTCCCCCCTGGCAGAGAGGGCATCACAAGCCAGTTACAGACGTGCTGTTTCCAGCGTCTGTGCCCCTTAATTCTGTAAGAATGCTGAGGACAGCACAGGCTAGTGTCAGACCTTCGTGGTTTCCAGCGCTGCGTCCCATATTCCTGTTAAGATGCTGGAGTTGTCTTGTATTTAACCCCTTACCGCCGGAGCCAGTTTTGGCCCTGACATAGCCCAATTTTTGGAAATCTGTCCATGTGTCACTTATGTGAGAATAACTGTTTTGACACTTTAACCTATCCATGTGATTCAGAGATTGTTTTCTCGTGACACATTATACTTAAGATAGTAAGAATTTTGGTCAAAAAATGCTTGTTTATTTGAGAAAAATATCAAAAAAATCGTAAAAAATTTGAAAAATTTACCAATTTTAAACTTCAAAGTTTTTCTGCATGTACAGACAGATAGTTATTCCCACTCAAAATAGTTTATACAGCATCTACCATATGTCTTGAGTTTGGCCTAATGTTTGTAAATGTCTTTTTTTTATTTTTACGACATTAGGGCTTAGAAATTTAGTAGTAATTTTCAATTTTCAACAAAATTTGTCAGACACATTTTTTAGGACCATTCCCATTCTAACGTGACTTGAATTGAACCTTTATGTTAGATACCCCCCATAAATGACCTCATCTAAGAAACTACACCCCTTAAATATTCAAAACTGCATTTAGGAAGTTTATTACCCCATAGGTGTTTCACAGAATTAAGCATAGTGGAAGTGGAGTTTTCAAATTTACTTATTTTTTGCAGATTGTTCAATATTTATGCATTAATTTCACAGAATACGGTAAAGTGATCAGGGAAATGCAAATTAATTAATGATTCCCAGATTCTGCCCGTTTTCAGAGATTATCCCCATATGGTGGCCCTAGTCAATATTTGGGCTCAAGCCACAAGCCCCAGAATAGGATGAGCACCTACTGTGGACTCTGGGGTCCCTCATTTTCATTACGATTTTATTTAGAGGCCATTTCAGTTTTTGTGCGGACACCCTAAGGTTGCTAAAAAATTTAATAAACTCACCATAAAAAACCCCAAATATGGAAACTACACCCCTTAAGGAATAAATCCATGTGTGTAAGTGAGCATAACGAACCCCACAGTGTGTCACAAAAAATTTTAGCGTTAGGGCCTGTGAAAAATTTAAAAACAAACATTTTAATCCATAATCTTCTATTTTTAGCTCAATTTATAGTTTTACAAGGCATCTGGTAAAAAAGGGGAAACACCCAAAACCTGTTACCATTTTCTTCCAAGTTCAGCAATACCCACATGGGGAGTATACTGCTGTTTGGGCGCATGCAGTGCGTATAGGGAGGGAGTGTTACACTGGAATTTTGAACGCAGATTTTGGTGGGCGCATGTCGCATTTACAAAGCCCAAAATACCAGAACAGGTGAAAACCTTCCAGAAGACACCCATTTTTGGATTCAGAACGCCTCAAAGATCTCATCTAGGGGTGTATTGTGCATTTTTGGGTGCACAGGTGGTTTTCCAAAGTTTTTTTTTTTTTGCATTGTGCTATGAAAATGAGGAAACACGCAGTTCCGCCATGTTTTTTGGCTTCAATTGTTACTTCGTTCGCCGTGGCAGTATAAATGATAGGATATCTTACTATGGGGTCGGTACAATGCAATGATATAGTTTTATATAGTTTTTTTTTTATGTTTTATTACATTTACACACTAGAATAGGTCTATAAAAAATTGGCGTTTTTATGTTGTCCTGTTCTGATAGCCATAACGTTTTTCAGTTTTACTGTAGTACGGAGTCTGATTATGGGCTTGTTTGGAGGTTGAGGTGAAGAGTTATGACTGTATTTATTAGTATCATTATGGGGGGCATATGCCGCTTTGATCACTTTTTAATTAAGTTTTTGTGAGGCATTTTGATCAAAATACAGCATTCCTGGTAGTGTTTTTTTTATTTTTGATTTTTAACAGCGGTCACATGCGAGTATAGCTGACATGCTAATATTACTCAGCAGGTCGATACGAATTTACAGCGATACCCAATTTCTATTTTTTTTTTATGTTTTACTGCAGTTTAACACAATAAAAACATTTTTTTTTTTTTTTTCTTTTATTCAAAAGGGAAAACACGTTTTTGCATCGCCATACGACTGAGAGCATAACTTTATTAATTTTCCGTTAACGGAGCTTGTGTAGGGGCTAGATTTTTGCGGGATGAGTTGGCCCCACGTTTTTATTGGTATCATTTTTGGGGGACCAACTTTTTGACAAGTTTAAATCCGTTTTTTGGAAGGCATGTGAAGAAAATACTGCAATCCTAGTAGTGTTTTTTATTTTATTTATTCCAAGCACACCAGCACTCACCGGGCAGTATCCATTACCAGGTAAGCTTTACTCTCAGGTTCGATACGATTACGGCGATACCTATTTATATAGTTTTTTTTTATATTTGGAAGCAACTTTTAAAAAAAAAAAAGGTGTTTTTATTGTGTTAAATAATATTTTATGCAGCGCTGGTCCTGAGAGCCCCTAACTTTTATTATTTTTCCGTATACAGAGAAAGTGTAAGAACTGTTTTTGCGGATGAACTGACGTTTTAATTGGTACAGACATAGCGTTTTTATATGATGTTTTTTGATCGCTTTTTATACTTCCATTTAATGTGCTGCAGGATGCACAAAAATCGCAATTTGTGACTGTTTTTTTTGTTTTGTTTTGTACGGCGTTTCTGCCATACGTGTAATTAACATGAAAGATTGAAGGGTGATTCGTTACGCACGCGGCGATACCAAAAAGGTACTTTTATTTATTTTTTTGATCTTTTTTTGGGCGATGGCTTGATAAAGGGGAAAAGGGCAGTGTCTGTTGTTTTAATTTTATTTTTTGTTTGTGTTTTACTTTTTTTTTTACTTTTCACTTTTTTTAATTCCCCCCAGTGAGGATTAGTACTGCAAATCCCCACTGGGGAAAAGCAATCATTAGATTGCTGTTTGAAGAGGCGATCATTTGGCACAGCGTTACTGCTTGCATAGGTCGCCAATGGGCAACAATGACACCCATGATGCCCACAATGCATTGTGGGCATGGAGACGTCACCAGACTACCCGGAGGCATTCAGCCAGCATCCGAGGAGTCTGGAAGTAGACGGGCATGCGGCATCTGTGCCGCTGTCCTCGCCGATCGTAGGCAGAGGGAGCTCACTCCTCCTGCCTGCGCATCCATTATCGCTGCCCATGACAGGCTGCGGTAATGATGAGTTTTCACCCGCGGCCGAGCTCACTCCGCCGTAGGGGGGGTTGATGGCATTAGCCAGCGGTAATTGACCGCTGGTTCCATGCCGCGATCGCGCCAGGCACGCCCGCAAGCCGCGCGCGATCGCCAGGGCGTGAATGCATACGACCATTTCGGGAATCACTTCCCTGCTAGTCGTATGCATACCCTCAATGTCCGGGAAGGGGTTAATGCTCAAATCTGCAGTTTTCAGCCAGAATCATTCGAAGAGTCAGTTTTTTTCAAAACACCCCGCCCATCTGAGGCTAGCCCCGCCCACCTCAACTGATAAACCTATTACTTTGAATAGGTAGAATGCTCAAAATAGAAAAAATGGGTAATCGCTCACCAGTAGTTCTCCTCTGCATATAAACCGCACAACGTACTTCTACACACGGTGCTCCTGGGAGGTGAATATCTGGCTGTAGATTTTCTGTAGAGCAATATTGTTGAAATAGAACGAACTCCGGCACTCGTGCTCAGGGTATGAAAATATTTATAGAAGATGCACTTTATATTTCAATAAAAGTGCATCTTTTATAAATATTTTCATACACCTGAGCACGAGTTCCGGAGTTGTTATCTATTGTCAACAATATTTGAATAGGTGAGAAACATGTGAATAACTCAGTGGTTGGAGCTAGCCTTTGGTGGTGGACTAATTAACCTAGCTCATGAATTAGATTTGAGGGTTAAATGCTGCTATAAACTCCAGCATCTTATCAGAATAAGGGGCATCAGCAGGTTCTGACACTAGCTTGTGCTGCCTCATCAATGTAGCATAACCTTATGTGACAGGTTCCCTTTAAATAGAATAGATAAAAAAATGTTGCATGTATTCCTAACTAGTACCAGTAAAAAGTAGGCTTGAGTCAACCAAATATGCACCTTCAACCAAGTCCTTTGCTGAAAGTCCAAAAAAGTCATTGATCACAGAAAATGTCGCTGTGGCGAAAGTTTAGAAAATGTTTGGATTTTTTTATGGAACTAAAACATAGCAAGTACACTAGATTTTTAGGTTTTTGCCAGAATCAATTCAGTCTGCAGAATACAGGTAACATGAGCAGGGTTGTGTGTTTGGGCGCGTTCACACTGCAAGGGACAAATACCGGTTGGTTTATCCGACCGGTATTTGTCCGGTTTGGTGTCCGGCCCCACGCGATGAGCGGAGAAGAAACCCCTCCCCCCTTCCAAATAGAGGTGTTTATATTCCGTCCAGAAACCGGACGGAAAAATGAACAAGCTCAATGTGTTATGAGCGGCCCGCGGGCGGAAAACCCGTGCAGTGGGGAATGCTCTACGGGTTTTCCATAGAGCACCATTGGGCTCATTTTCGGCCGGTTTATCATGCGGTCTTCAAAACCGCCTGAAAAAGCAGCCGAAAGCCCGTGCCATGGGGACATGTAACCTCTGATCTCACAAAGATCTTCATGATGAGTGTCCATCACACTGCAAGAACTAGCAGTGACCTGACCGTGATGTTCATTTTCCTCATACAGATGTAATATAGTATAGCAGCTATAGCTTAACAAATTTGAGAACTTTGTGTCGTCAGGTTTATTTTTTAATAATTTCAATGTGGTCAACTTTTCATAGTGGCTTTAATGTCTTTGTTAGCAAGACTAGGGCTAACAGATTATAGTATGGCATGCTTTTCTTGACCAATACAGAGCCATATCTAGAATTCATAGAGCCCCACAGGATAATTATTGATATTTTGATATTACTTAACGATGCTATAAAATGTTAATGGTTATTTTAAAAAACAGCTACTGTCGCTATTGTTTATTCCCTTCCGAAAGCGCTGGTTTACAGCGCGAAATGCGTTGGATTTTTGTCACGTTTTTAATGTTGCGAAGGTGTAACTACTTTTGCATCTTTTACAAATAAAAAGACAATCCCTTAATATCAGCCTGCATCCTTGTCTTTCTCCACAAAAAAAAAAAAAATAAAATAAAAAAAAAAATAATATAGGAAAAGAAAAATAAAAGAAAAAAGAATAAAAAAAAAAAAAAAAAAAAAAAAAAAAGAAAGAATAAAAAAGAAAAAAAGAAAAAAAAAATAAAAAAAAAAAAAAAAATAATTTAAAAAAAAAAAAATAAAAAAAAATAATAAGAATAAAAAAATAAAAAAAAAATCACAAAAAGAAAAAAAAAAATTACACCAACAAACAACACCGAAACACAAACAACAAAAAAACTAAGATAATAATATCTATAAAAAACAATAAACAACAAAAATGAAAAACAACACACAAAAACACAACCCAATAAAAAAGAACACAAAATAGAAACAAAAAGAAAAACATAAAAATAAAAAAAAATACAAGAAAAAAATAAAAAATTATAATCAAAACAAACAAAAAAACAACTTAAAAACAAAAAAACAAAAAATAAAAACTAAAAATAAATGTGTCAAAAAAAAAACGAATTAAAAAAAACCAAAACAAAAACACAAACAAAAAAAAACACAACACAACAACTTACAAAACAAAACAGAAAAAAAAAAAAAAAAAAACCCCTAACCCCCACCCCCCCACCCACCGTCCCCCCTCCCCCCCGCCCCCACCCCCCCCACAATTCCACCACACGCACGGACTCCGCCCCCGTGTTACCCCCACCACCCAAACACCCCTACTCCCTTACGCCCCAAAAACAAATCACCAGCCAACATGCCCATCTGTCTAACACCCCTGTCTCAATCCCTCACCCCTAGCCCATCGCATCCTATTACCTTCCAAAAAAATAACCCCCCCAGCCATGCAAACCCTCCCTAGAAACCGCATTAACGATAGAATGTTGTCCACTAACAACATCCATCCCCCCCCCCACAATCTGATGAGCATACCTACTTCTATCCATCATAGATCTGCATTTTAGACTAAACTATAGAGCGCCCCCATTAATTTTGGGTATTTTTTACTGTTGACCTCTACATATGCTGATGGATAATTAATTTTGTATCAGGTTTGCAATTTACCGTATTATATTGTCGAGGGCTATTGTAGGGTTTACTTAGGTGAAGGTTACCAGCTTGGGTCCCTTTTTTGAGGTTTTGGACGGGTGCTCCTGTTGCATTCATTAGGTATGTTTATAGGGTATTTTAGGGAATTATTATTTCCTCATTATCTTTTTGTAAATTATATATTTAGTATAAGTGACATTTTATTAGTTTTCTACCTGAAGGTATGCGTTTGCTTTGTGGTTTGTTGTGATTATTTCTGGATACTGGATAGATTTATCTTGAGTTTACTTCTTCCCATTTATCTTTAAGAGAAGGTTTGTGGGTTTTCTTTTATGTAACATGCAAATAACATGTTGGGACTACATTAAAGAAAGATGCCATTTCCCTACCCTGTTTTCTATGTATAGCCTATTTAGGGTTAATTAGGGGTTGGTTTTTTTTGCACTAGAGAGCAGGTTCCGGATGGGACCGTCCTTATCAGGATGCTTTCTGATCCCATGTAATAGGCTAGAGTATACTAGGGCCATACACAGAGTATAATAGGGTTAGATTAATACATCTTTCTCACCTTATTTTTTTTACTGTCCTGTCCCTACTACTTATACACGCTTCTATTACAGTCTGTGGCTTGTTGTATTTGTAGCAGCTCAAATACTTACATTCACATACACGTTGTAATTGCCATTTTTTAATTATTTCCAAATAAGTGTTATATTTTACTTAGTGTGCCTTCCCGGATATATTTAATTGTAAGTTATTATTGGCGTCCATGGAAATTTACCTCCAAGTAATCCTTTTGTAGAGGTTTTGTCTACTATGTGAAAATGAACAGTAAAAAAAAAAAAAAAAAACACAAATACCTGACCTTTCATGTTACTGGACGTTTGCTCTGAATATGTTACCTGCAGCATAAAAATGGTTTATTCTTAGTTGTAAAACTTGGTGGTTTAGCAAAGCTTTGACAGTTATCTTTTATTAAGAATTGTAACTGTAGCTTGCTAGCTTGCAAAATTGTGAATGAAAATGAGATGCAGAGCATCAAATAGAACAGATTACACTATTGCAGTTTGCTTACCTACTTCAAAAGTAAATTATTTGTGAGTAATATTTTGAAGTGTTTTGAAACCTGATAATCCAGTCAGCAAAGCAAACAATACAAGTGGCGAACACAGTAAAGCGCATATGTGCCTAATAAATAGCTCAGACAAATTACCGAAAAAAAAGCTAACAGGCAAAACAAACAATTAATTGAGTGGGAGATGAATTATTTCCTTCTCCGATAATTGATTTGTTTTTCTTGTCCCTTCAGAGTAGACGTATGTTGAAAATAACACAAATGCTCTCATTAGAGCCTTTCAAAATTGTATCCAATGGACTCACAGAGGAAAGCGAACAAATCTCTTTTGGGTAAATTCTGTATACAGGCAGTCCCCGGGTTACAAACGGGATAGGGACTATAGGTTTGTCCTTAAGTTGAATTTGTATGTAAGTCAGAACAGGTATATTTATTACATGTAATTCCAGCAAAATTAGTTTTGGATAGTGCAGGGAAGGGTTTTTACATTTGTTTTTCTGTCTGTGCCCTTTTTTTAGAAGATTTCACCTAACGTTCTGTATCCCATGTGCAGCGGTGGCATGCTGGCACTTGGTTATCATGGGGCGTGACTCGGTGTTGAATGTCAGCCACGCACCATAAGTCTCCGTTTGTAACTAGGGGACGTATGTAAGTCGGAACGATGTAAGTCGGGGACTGCCTGTAGTCTACCTTGTCTAGACTTAAAACTAATGTTATCTTCTTATGGTTCACAGGAGGTTTCCATTCAAACTCCTTTTCCTGCTGTATCCTCTCTAATAATAATAATCTTTATATAGTGCCAACATATTCTGCAGCACTTTACAGCGCAAGTTCCAAAGCACACGGCTTATTGCGGTGCGTACTGTACGTGCCACAATTTCTCCATGTGAACATACCCTTGTAGTCACTGCTATTCTTTGTATACCATGTCCACTAAGTGGAATAGAACAGGATATTGGTTTATTCTTTTCAATATGCTTTTGTTATCATAATGTATGTTAAAATGCAATGTCAAGTGCTATTTACTTAGCTATGAAGCTTATTTACTCTGCTTAACATACCGTGAGATTAATTGGAAATAAGACTTGAAAATTCTGTAATAACTCTCGCTAGGACAAAGCAATATGAACAAGATAACATGCAATGTGCTCCCTGATATATGGGACTTCAAACAAATCAGGATCCCCCTGGGCTGGAGCTACCACAACATTTAATTCTCGTTTGCAACTTCCAAATGCATACCCCCTTATCCCTTCACCCATTCATTTGATATTTTCTTAGACTGATGCACAGTTTTGAGCGCTGCAACTTCATGGTGCAAACCTATTGTCACCAATTAATGTAAGCGCTGTTAGGGTATTTTCACACGGCTTATTCCGGTGCGTATAGTATGCGCCACAATCTCTAGCAGGGATGATGATGTCTCTACTGTGTCTTATCAGCAGCACAGGAGCTGGTTTATATTTCTTACTGACAAACCTGAACCCTTTAGAGCTATGTAGCATCCTTCCCTGATGTTTAAACCCCCACTATTGTCAATATCCTTCTAACAGGCTCAGCTAGAAATAGCAGAGCTTACAAGTCAGTTGCTTCTGTAGGACTGCTCACAGCCTGAACAAGAAGTGGCAGCTTGAAGCTGTAGAGACTCCCACATCCTGAAAAGGAAGTAGCAGTCTAAATCTGTCGAACTGCCAACAGCCTGAACAGGAAGTGGCAGCTTGAAGCTGTAGAACCTCCCACATCCTCAAAAGGAAGTAGCAGTCTAAATCTGTCCAACTGCCAACAGCCTGAACAGGAAGTGGCAGCTTGAAGCTGTAGAACCTCCCACATCCTAATAAGGAAGTAGCAGCTTGAATCTGTTGAACTGCCAACAGCCTGAATAGGAAGTTGGAGGCTAAAGCTGTAGAACCTCCCAAAACTTAAAAAGGAAGGAGGAGCCTGAAATTGGCTTTGAAGAACAGACTTATGTAAAAATTCCATAATATACTTATTCCATGGCCTCAAGTTAACTATTTTATTTTAATATATACACCGTGACAAGCCCTTTAACGGGGTTGTCTCACTACAGGGATTGCTGCTTTTTGTGTTAAAAATCTTTAAAAACAAGTCACTTTGCAGTATCTGTCCTTTAGCAGTGTCCTACCTATTCCTAGATATCCGCTCCTCAGGTCGCTATAGCTACAGACCTGTTAGATCTCTCCTGATAGGCTGCCAGCACTCTTTGCTATAGCTACAGACCTGGTTTCTACTGTAGCCTAATAGAAGCCAGTAAACATGCCCCTGAATTCAAAATGAAAGCAAGAAAACAGGAGAGGTCAGATGAATTGATGTAGTGAGACAACCCCTTTAATAATAATCGCTATACACTGATAGGAAAGCTTCTGTTTGGAGGTGCTGATATGGTCCTCTAAAGATATATAGAGGAACATTTGAAGGCCAAGTAACTGATACTTAGTCCTAGTTTTTAAGAACATTTCTGGTATTAAAACTTTTTATTTTTAGAGTAATTATTTTAGTTACTTTTTAGTCCTTTAGAACTACTACAGAAGCTGAAGATTTGAATCCTGTTTTTCATTATATAGAGCTCAAATGTTTTGTAAACCTAAAGTAACCACTGCAGAAACCATATCCTTCAAAGCAGTTTTTGAAGCGTTTTTTCAATGTTTTTAGTAGGCTAGCGCTTCGTATCTAAATCATGTTAGAGTTCTGTAGTAGCTTTACCCTTTGAGGCCTTGCTTCATTTCTTTAGAACACTTTTTTTTTTATTTAGCCTCTGAATTACATCTTTGGCTTTATACCAAAGTCTTCATCTTTACTTTTTCCATTAGCAAATGTTCCTACTAATCTTGGCTTCAAAGATAACACCCCCGTTGTCAGATAATCAGCCTCATGTTTTTCACATAATTTGCTTTATTAGATCGGTAAAAAAAAAAAAGATTAAACTCGTTGATTTTTTTTTTTTCACTAAGGAAGTGTAAGTTAAATTCTGGAAAAAGACACTTCTTAGCTCCCAGGGAGCTGCTAATAAATTGATGATTCTTTTTTTTTTTTTTTAAAGCTTCTCTGATGGCTTCATGATTGTAACATTCTGTAGATAATAAGTCCAATATTTGTGCCAGTAAACCCCTGTGGTAATAATGAAAGCAAAAAATAAAGCATAGTTAGGTTGGGATGTCCCATTCTCTAGCTTCCAACCCTTGGGGTCTGTTCACACAACTTATTTTGCCGCGCATTTGGCTGTGTATTGTGTATTATACATGGCGAAATGTGCGGCGCAATTCGGTAATCCATAGGCCTCATAGAGAACTATGGCTTAACGCATCACCCCCCCCTCCCCCACACACACATAATATCCTGTTTCTCCGAGAAGAAGTCTTATATTAGTCTTATATTAATTTAATTTAATTTAATTACTTTAGTTATTTAGTGTGTTTAGTTTTCTTATATTAATATAAATTTAATTAATTTAGTCTTATATTAATGTATATGTCTCTTATTAATTTTTATACAAGTCTTATATTAGTTTTTGTTCCTAAAGACGAGCTAACACTTATTTTTAGGGGATGTCTTATTCTTCCATGAACAAGAATTCACATTTATTGTTGGAAAAAAAAAATCCACATGTATTAATATACTGCAGTGATTGCATCACAAACCTCAGCATAAGCAGCCGAACTGTGAATAGCATAAAAAAACATGTACTACGTCTTATTTTCGTGGAAACCGGGTACGATCGTATTGTACGCGCTGGGAGATAAGTGACATGTCAATTGTTGGTGGAGATTACGCGCCCTGAACAATGCCTGTCATTGCTTTGGGAATACGCGCGAGTCCCAAAAACACATGGCGTTTGAACATTGTAGCTTTGTAGTCGCTGCTTCTCTCTGTCTCTCTCTCTGTCTCTCTCTCTCTCTGTCTCTCTCTCTCTGTCTCTCTCTCTCTGTCTCTCTCTCTCTGTCTCTCTCTCTCTGTCTCTCTCTGTCTCTCTCTCTCTGTCTCTCTCTCTCTGTCTCTCTCTCTCTCTGTCTCTCTCTCTGTCTCTCTCTCTCCCTCTCTCTGTCTCTCTCTCTTTCTGTCTCTCTCTCTGTCTCTCTCTCTCTCATCTGTCTCTCTCCCCTTTCTCTGTCTCTCTCTGTATAGCTCGGGTCTCTCTCTCTGAATAGCTCTGGTTCTCTCTCTCTGTTAGCTTCTTTTCTCTCTCTCTGTCACTCTCTCTCTCCTGTATAGCTTCTGGGCCCTCTCTCTCTGTATACCTCTGGTCTCTCTCTCTCTTCTCTTATAGCTCTGGTCTCTCTCTCTCTCGTATCTCTGTCTCTCTCTCTCTGATAGCTCTGGTCTCTCTCCTCTCTGTATAGCTCTGGGTCTCTCTCTCTCTCATGTATAGCTCTGGGTCTCTCTCTCTCCTGTATCCTGTCTCTCTCCCCTGTAACTCTGTGGTCCCTCTGTATAGCTCTGGGTCTCTCTCTCTCTCTGTATAGCTCTGGGTCTCTCTCTCTGTATAGCTCTGGGTCTCTCTCTCTCTCTGTATAGCTCTGGCTCTCTCTCTCTCTCTCTGTATGCTCGGTGTCTCTCTGTTCTCTTTTGTATAGCTCTGGGTCTCTCTCTTTTCCCTTTATACCCTCTGGGTCTCTCTCTCTGTTAGCTCGGTCTCTCTCTCTCCTGTATAGCTCTGGGTCTCTCTCTCTCTCTCTCCTCTATACTCTCTCTCCTCTCTCTGTATAGCTCTGGGCCCTCTCTCCCCTCTTCTGTATAGCTCTGGGTCTCTCTCCCCCTCCTCTCTCGTCTCTGTATAGCTCTGGGTCTCTCTCCCCTCTCTCTGTAGCTCTGGGTCTCTCTCTCTCTCTCTCTCTGTATAGCTCTGGGTCTCTCTCTCTCTGTATAGCTCTGGGTCTCTCTCTCTCTCTCTCTCTCTCTTCTCTTGTAAGCTCTGGGTCTCTCTCTCTCCCCTTATAGCTCTGGTCTCTCTCTCTCTCTTGTATAGCCTGGGTCTCTCTCTCTCCCCGTATAGCTCTGGGTCTCTCTCTCTCTTTATAGCTCTGGGCCCTCTCTTTTCTCTCTGTATAGCTCTGTGTCTCTCTCTCTCTTTTGTATAGTCTGGGTCCCCTTCTCCCCTCTGTTAGCTCTGGGTCTCTCTCTCCCCCGGTATAGCTCGGGTCTCTCTTTTCTTTTAGCTCTGGGTCTCTCTTTTCTCTTTTAATACTCTGGGTCCTCTCTTTTCTGTATAGCTCTGGGTCTCTCTCTCTGAAGCTCTGGGTCTCTCTCTCTGTATAGCCGGGCTCCTTCTCTCTCTCTGTATAGCTCGGGTTTCTTCTTTCTCTGTGGTCTCCTCTCGCTGTTCTCTCTCTTCTCTCTCTGTCTCTGTCTCTCTCTTCTCTCTCCTCTTGCTCTGTCTCTCTCTCTCTCTTCTCTTCTCTGTCTCTCTTATCTCTCTCTCTCTTCTTATATCTCTCTCTCTCTCTCTCTCTCTGTCCTCCTCTCTGTCATCCTCTCTCTTTATCGCTCTCTGTCTCTCTATCTCTCTCTCTCTCTCTATATATCATGTCCACTAATTGGATTGGAACAAGATATTGGTTTATTCTTTTCAGTATGCTTTAATAATCTTTATATGGTGCCAACATATTCTGCAGCACTTAACAACGCAAGTACCAAAGCACACAGCTTGTTGCGGTGCGTACTGTACGCGCCACAATTTCTCCATGTGAACATACCCTTGTAGTCACTGCCATTCTTTGTATACCATGTCCACTAAGTGGAATAGAACAGGATATTGGTTTATTTTTTAAATATGCTTTGTTTTTATAAGTATGTTAAAGGGAAAATATCAAGTGCTATTTACTTACCCTATTTCGCTATTTACTCTGTTTAAAACTTTACCGTGAAAATTAATTGGAAATAAGACTAAAATTCTGTAATAACTCTCGCTAGGACAAAGCAATATGAACAAGATAACATGCAATGTGCTCCCTGATATAGGGGACTTCAAACAAATCGGGATCCCCCTGGGGGGAGCTTACCAAACAACATTTAATTCCCATTTGCAACTTCCAAATGCATACCCCCTTATCCCTTCACCCATTCATTTGATATCTTGTTAGAATGATGATGCACAGTTTTGAGCATTGCAACTTCTTTGTGCAAACCTATTGTCACCAATTAATGTAAGCTCTGTTAGGGTATTTTCACACGGCTTATTCCGGTGCGTATAGTACGCACTGCAATACGGCGGGTGTTTTTGACGTATGAGCTGATGAGCGCGTAATTCCAATGCATGGGGTGACAGCACCCGGCTGGCCCCAGTAACATGAATTGTCAGCGGCGCGTAACAATTGACCTCCCCCCGCATAAGACTATAGTATTGTACACGCGGGGTGCTGATGTGTAATCCATAGTTCACTATGAGAGCTATGAATTAAAGTAATTGAGGCGCACATTTTGCCACGTATAAGGTGCACTACATGGCAAAATGCGTGCCAAAATACATGGCAATTTAAGCCGTGTGTACAGACCCTTAGAGTGAATGTAAGAAGAAATCTGGTGTTCATGATGTACCCTCAGAGGGTGTATTCTGAAGATGTTATGGAAGCTGGAAATTATTTATTGATCCCTTCCAATTAAGATGGCTCCCTGAAAATGTTGCAGGACACAGTCGACGGACGTGCACCATTGTGTGTGTAGGGTGTGCAAGCTTCTGCTGTTGGATAGCCCATGGCACAGAAAATGAGGAGAAAATCCTGGGGCACTACAGAGGGGCAGCAGTTGGGAACTTGGGTTCAGTATCAATTTTATAGCAATTTTTACCCAACCTTGGCCCCATTTGACGTTTCTATTATACAAAAAACCTGAAACCGCATTTTAACGGAACTCTAGGTAGTGATCGGTTTTCACTGTAGAATCCACAGACTAGCTGTTTTTCTTCATGTGTATAGCATGGTTGTATTCCTCAGCACTGTACAGAAATTATTATTCACACTGGTTCATGTCCCCATTGGGGCTAACAGTCTATATTTAAGATAAGCTTGTCTTTATGTTTTTTGGTGGGTGGAGGACACCAGAGAACCCATAGAAAACCCACACAAACATGGGGAGAAAATTCCTTTCAAATGTTGATTGGTGCAATGTGAAGTGAGGACCCCTGCGCTGCAATACAACAATGCTATTTATTGAGCTAGTCTGTGCTAACCACTGAGCCACTGTGCTGCACTATACTAAGCACTGAGCCACTGTACTAATCACTGAGCCACCATGCTTCACTGTACTAATCACTGAGCCGCCCTGCTTCACAATGCTAACCACTGATTAACCCTGCTACACTGAGCCACGATGCTGTACTGTCTTACTACTGAGCCACTTTACTGCACCATGATGACCACTGAGCCACTGTGCTGCATTGTGCTAAGCTTAGATCCAATATGTTGCACTGTGTTAACCAATAATTTACAATGCTGTACTGTGCAAACTGCAGAGGCATTGGGCTTCACTGTGCTAACCACTGAGTCACCATATTGCACTGTGCTAACCACTGAGTCACCATATTGCACTGTGCTAACCACTGAGCCACCATGCTGTGCTTACTACTGAGCCACTTTAATGCACAATGATAACCCCTGAGCCATTGTGCTGCATTGGGCTAAGCATAGATCCAACATGTTGCACTGTGTTAACCAATAATTTACAATGCTGTACTGTGCAAACTGCAGAGGCATTGGGCTTCACTGTGCTAACCACTGAGCCACCATGCTGCACTATGGTAACCACTGAGCCACCATGCTGTACTGTGCTTACTACTGAGCCACTTTACTGCACCATGATAACCACTGAGCCACTGTGCTGCATTGTGCTAAGCATAGATCCAAAATGTTGCACTGTGTTAACCAATAATTTCCAATGCTGTACTGTGCAAACTGCAGAGGCATTGGGCTTCACTGTGCTAACCACTGAGCCACCGCCTATGCAAAAGCTGTACTGTGCTTACTATGAGCCACTTTACTGAAACCATAAACCATGAGCCACTGTGCGGGTTGTGCTAAGAAATAGATCCAAAATTTTTGCACTGTGTTAACCAATAATTTCCAATGCTGTACTGTCAAACTGCAGAGCATTGGCTTCACTGTGCTAACCACTGAGCCACCATGCTGCACTGTGCTAACCACTGAGTCTCCACGCTGTAATGTACTAACCACTGAGCCACCAAGCTGCACTGTGCTAACCACTGAGTCTCCACGCTGTAATGTACTAACCACTGAGCCACCATGCTGCACTGTGCTAACCACTGAGTCTCCACGCTGTAATGTACTAACCACTGAGCCACCATGCTAAATTATAAATTGTTTGATCACAACCTTAATATTGGGTTCACGTTGTCCCTTGGTTGCATTTTTAGCTGAATTGAATGAATGTTTTTGTGTTTTTTTTTTTATATAAATTTTTTCTCTGTTCCCAATGACTTAAGTGGAAAACCATCTGCATCACTATTTACTACACACATTTTTAGATACAGTAATGCAACAAGTGAACCCAGCTTCAAGAAAAGTTTTCTCTATATAATACATTAGCTATTTCACAATACCTAGTACATTACATACTGGATACACAGTAACGGTGCACAGTTTTATTTTCATGAATGAAAACCATAGCTAGGCTTAATCTCCATTTTGCGTAGGTTTGTTACAATGTTGCAATATTTATAAGGATTCATGATAAAATAGACATGTTGTATATTTAACAATCAATATTTTGTGACAATATCCATTATAGAAAGAGATGAAAAAATAGGGGCAAAGCAATCTGGCAGCTCCAGTCATGCTACAGTAGCTGCTGGGAATTCCATGCCTGGAGGAGATGGGATATATTAGCTGTTACAGTGTAAAAGCTTGGATGTCAAGTGTAACCAGAGGGGCCGTGTAAACAAAGGCTTCTGAGGGGAAAAAGAATCCAATTCTCACTAGTAGGAGATAATTCCCATATAAGCACATACATCAGATGCCCCCCATTCTCCAGGGGCTCGCTATAGATTTTTTTTTTTTTCTTCTTGCTCACAAGACCATAGCAAGAAGATCATTCTGTTCCTGAGCTTATCAAGAGTTTTATAGATGGCATTCTTAGTCCTTCTGGTTCATGTAATGTGTCTCAAGCTATGCCAGCGTCAATAGGTTTTCTGTCTTGGCTGTCAAGAAGTATACAGTCTTTAGACAGAAGGAAGCGGCGGGGAGAGCTGCTTCAAAGCCTCGTGAAAGAATTCAGGCATTCTGTGCACCTTGGTTATTTTTGTCAATGTATTTTTTTCTTTTTTTTTTTTTTAAAGAATTTTGAGTCTGAAAAGAAGAAATACGGGATGGTAGAAATATAATTTTGCAAACGTATAAGGGGAATGGAGCATCTTAGTTATGAGGAGAGGTTAGAGGAATTGAACTTATTTAGTCTTGAGAAATAGACGATTTCAGGGGGACATGATTAATTTATATAAATATATAAATGGTCCCTCCAAAAAGTATGGGGCAAAATTATTTCATGTAAAGCCCCCTCAAAAGACAAGGGGACATTCCCTTCAGCTGGAGATACAAGGATTCAATCTCCAGAGGAGAACAGTGTTCTTCACTGTAAGAACTGTAAATCTGTAGAATAGCCGCCTGAGGAGCTGGGGACAGCAGGAACAGGTGAGGGTTTCAAGAAAGGCTTAGATAACTACCTGAAACTAAAGAATATTAATACATACGTAGCTATGTAAAATTCTGGATCCTGGCTGCTGGAGGCTCTGGGGTCAGAGATTGGTTCTTGCCTTGTGCGTTTCAGGGCATTCACCAGTGAGGAGGCTGGGCTTAACATCCTTGTCTCCCTCCCTTCACCAAAATTTTCCCCACCCTTAGTTGTACTTGATGGACACGTGTCTTTTTTCAACCGTTCTAACTATGTAACATGAAGAAATAAAACAAGAATACTATAACCAGTTCCTGGGCGGCCGGGTGTCTCCCCCCCCCCCCCTCCCCACTTCCTGACCCATCTACCTTTTCCTTAGTACATGCAGGTTTTAATGCTATAATAATAATCCTTATTTATATAGTGCCAACATATTCCACAGCACTTTACAATATAGAGGGTATAAGCACAGACAAACCAGACATTACCCACATTATAAAAAGCTAATTACAAATGATACATGAGGTGTGAGGGCTCTGTCTTAATTTGGCTAATGTTTTTCACCATGATATGTTAGACTTTATTTTTATGTAATTTTTACATTAGATTTTTGGCTTTTTTTTTTTTATAATACAAGGGAAAATAGTAGATTTCCACAATTTAGCTGTGAAGTGTTTTTTTGTCTTAAACCTTTTATAAGGAGTTGCTAATAGTTCATTCTTGCGTGTATCAGGGGCATTCAGAAGGCATGGAGACCAGTCTATACTAGTTATGTTATCAACCATAATAGAAGAAAACAAATGGTCTAAATAAAATTACTTTATTAATCAAAATAAAAAAAAATCAATACATAAAATACAGATAAAATTCGATAATGAGGCTAATAACAAATACCAGAAGGGATGACATCAATAAATTCATATACATAAACATAATAACTAGGATCCACATCCACACAGTACAAAATAGAAAAAATATGTCCAAAGTAAAACAAACAACACACTAAATAAATATTGGGAGCAATTATATATAAAGTACAAATATATAAATAGTGATACATATAAATCTCATAAATAATAAATTAACCCCTATAAATAAATTGCCAAATTAAAAGTTATATAAAATATAACATAAAATATAAAAATGATTAATATATAAAATAACACAAGTTAAAAATTTAAAAATGAAAATAATAATATAGATCGATCCAAGTTAATAGTAAACATGATATAATAATATAGATAGATCCAAGTAATAGTAAACATGATAAAAATAATATAGATGGGTCACAAGTTAAGAGTAAACATGATATAATAATATAGATAGGATCACAAGTTAATAGTAAACATGATATAATAATATAGATCGGATCACAAGTTAATAGTAAACATGATATAATAATATAGATAGGATCACAAGTTAATAGTAAACATGATATAATAATATAGATAGGATCACAAGTTAATAGTAAACATGATATAATTATATAGATAGGATCACAAGTTAAGAGTAAACAAGTTATATAGATAGGATCACAAGTTGAGTAAACATGATATAATAATATAGATCGGATCACAAGTTAAGAGTAAACATGATTATAATATAGATAGGATCTCAAGAGTAAACATGATATAATAATATAGATAGGATCACAAGTTAAGAGTAAACATGATATGATAATATTGCTCAAATGGTATATGTCACGAGGTCTCCCTACGCGCGTTTCAAATTAATGTTGCTATGGGAGGTGTATGTTTGATCTCCAATCATGTAGGTGATGCAAGTAAATAACATTCACACGAATGCTATGACTCAGTGTTTCATCGTTGAACATTGCTCAGTGCCTCTCCGCGCCGCGGTTGACTTGACTTCTTCTCATAGTTCATGCTGGTGACATCTTTCTTAGGTATACAAGACATAAGTTCCCAGTTATCCACACGATGATATATTTCTGAACAGCCACCGTCTTCCATTTCCAACTGCAGGGCTGCCATCAGTCATCTATTAACCATTTCAGGGCCCCATACAGCCAAATCAAATAGGGCCCCCACCCATTACTAGTTCCTATTTTGCACCATATCAGTTGGCCCCTTTTTGATTAGGGCCCCGTCAGGAGTACTGCCTATACTGCCCTATTGGCACCCCTGTCTACATGCTCTAGCTTCCATGCTCATATTCTCTTTCTAGGCACGTTTGGTGGTTGGCAGGCATCAGCATGAGTATTCTCTATGATGGGACTTTGCAACTTCATAAGCTGCAAGTTGCAATGCAGTTTGTCCTCTGACTCTATCTTAGCCACCACTTTATGCTACAGTCAGTCTTCTGTATGATTGGACATAATAGATTGGCCTTCATTTCCTATAGACATCAATGAACTTTGGGCCCTATTTCATTGGATCACTGTTCCATGAACCTAGAGGTGCCATCAGGGCAGTATTGTTATTCCTTTTGGGTGCCCTGATCAAACTTACAAAAGAGGGTAATGAGCATTGTTTCTGCTGTATGTTCCCTGAAATTACTTACAGAAGCTATGCTATGACAACTTTTGGTACTTTCAGTACCGAAAACAAAAAATCATGTATCTAAAATATAACCTTTAATGATAATTTTAAAAGAGAGATGCACATCACAACACAAACCTACAACAAAGTTTAGAGTGCCCAACAAAAGAGGACACAATAAACGTTTAGATCAAATCAAACCACTAGGTCTGAATGATAATTGGGCCAGACAAACCCAAAGGTACACAAGCTAGCTGCTAAGTGATGTCTTAGGATGTTTGTTTTTTTATAAAATCAAACCACCAAAGGTTTACACTAACTCTACTTGGCCTAGTTGACCCTATTACCTACTCAGAGGGTAAACGCCCCTAAAAGGGCGGCCCCGTCCGGAACCTCACCCCCTAGTAACACTCACCCTAGCAAAAAAGTCCTGACATGTTTCAATGTCCCATAGGCACTTACAGTTGTATATGTTGAGTAGAATCTGTGTAGTAGTATTTTGTCCTGTTGCTCATCTTTCGACGCTACTGGTAAGATGAAGGTTTTACTTTTTTCATATTTCTAAGTTGAGTGACAATTTGATTACCACTTCTATTTAATTTTGATGTAAGTGTAGGTGTTTTTTTGCCTTGTGTTGGGGTTATATTTAAGTATACCATCTTATCTGGTCCTAATACTGATAAAAGACCAGTTATCATACCACCTTATCTGGTCCCACTACTGATAAGAGACTAGTTAGCTTGCTGTTAAATTTTTCCAATATCAGCCCCCTGATGAAGTGCCTATGGGACATTGAAACATGTCAGGACTTTTTTGCTAGGTTAAGTGTTACTAGGGGTGAGGTTCCGGACGGGTCCGCCCTTTTAGGGGCATTTACCCTGTGAGTAGGTAATAGTGTCAACTAGGCCAAGTAGGGTTAGTGTTGGCCTTTGGTGGTTTAATTTTGTCTAAATGTTTTTTGTGTCCTCTTTTGTTGAGCACTCTAAACTTTGTTGTATTTTTGTTTTGTGTTGTGATGTGCATCTCTCTCTTAGAATTATCATTAAAGGTTATATTTTAGATACATCATTTTTTGTTTTTGGCTTTATTGAATATTCATGTATTTTTGCAGGGGCTTTTGATAGTAACCTTGTATTGGTAGTATCCCCTGTTTTTGTAGTATCCGTACTGACCAACGTATAATCAGAACACCCCACAAGATCTGCTATCCAAGAGATACTTTCGAAACCATTGACGACCTTGCCCATTTTCTTGCTTCCAACACATCAACTACAAGAATTGACAGCTCTCTTTCTAAGGACTTTTGACACATTCCTGTCATAGCTAGCATTAATATTTTCAGCACTTTGTACTCCAGTAGGTCTTCTGTATGGACCAAATGTGCTTTCCTTCACTCTCCTGTGGACCAAATGGTCTAGCCTTCATTCCCTATAGACATTGATGAGTATTGGATACCCTGTCCACCACTTCCCTCCCTCTTTCTTGTACTCAGGTGCACCATCAGGGCCGTATTGGGATTACTCCTGTCAGGGGACCTCACTCAATAAAAAAAAAAAAGGGGGGTGCACTCATATAGTGTCACATAGGAACTGGTAATGGTTAGAGGCCCAGATGTTTGGCTGCATGTTCCACAAAAGTACTTATGGCATCCATGTTTGGACAACTTTTGGTACTACTGATACCAGCTACTGCAAGCTCACAAGATCTGCTGTCCTCAAGATACTCTCACAACTTGACTTTTGACAACATTGCCAATGTTTCTGCTCCCAACACATTTACAAGAAGTGACTGCTCACTTATCGCCTAAAATATCTTCTCCTTTGACAAGTACCATGGCAAGCATCCATGTCGTCTCATCTAGTAATATTTTGTACATGTGCAAAATCAATAAAAAGATAACATATTGGAAAAAAAGTCCCCGTAGCCACATACACAATAGCAACAGCAAGTAAAAAGTAGAAACAAATTCATGTAAAACAAGTCCAGTTAATAGAATATATCTCTGTACTTGAGTAAACATTGTTTGGCTAATCCACATGGGAGAACTGTATTGTGCACAGGAGAAAAAATAAGCTCTGAGCCTTCTTTCATTTGTCAACAAACTGATGTGGGGGGGGAGGGCTAAGCAGGGAGCGACTGCATGTTTACTCAGATAATTACATTACAACCAGTGAATTCTCTGTACAAAAGACATAGGATCTTTTCTCCCCAGTCCCTTCAAAGCTCCTTCATGTTCCCTGCCATCAGATAAGAAGTGCAAACAATGCAAGGGTGGCCAGATCGGCTCCTGGTTGTGTTTAATGTAAACGGTCAGGAAACTAAGGACATCTTAGTCAGGCTGTAGATCTTGCAAGCTTTACTTTTTCTAATGACATATATTTAGAAAAGTGATTAAAAACCCCTTTAAGATCTTGTTCATGAAACTGAGTTCCAGATATATATGGTCGTGAAAGTATTGTAAAGAATACTTCAAAAAAGGTTCCAAGTCTTGCCCAGGTAATTATAGACCAGTAAGTTTAACATCTGTTGTGGGAAAAAAGTTTGAAGGGCTCATAAGGGACTATATACAGGAGTATGTTTTACAAACACAATATTATTATGATTTCCAGCATGGATTTACTAAGGACAGAAGCTGTCAGACAAATCTGATTCTTTTTATGAAGAGGTGAGTAGAAGTCTGGATAGCGGGGCAGCTGTGGATATTGTGTTTTTAGAGTTTGCAAAGGCATTTGACACTGTACCGCATAAGAGTTTGTTGGGTAAATTAGATTCCATTGGGTTAGAGATAACAGTGTGTAATTGGATTAAAAACTGGCTGCTGGATCATACTCAGAGAGTGGTGGTAAATGACTCCTACTCTGAGTGGTCTCCGGTTGTGAGTGGTGGCCGCAGGGCTCAGTATTAGGTCCTCTCTTATTTAATGTATTTATTAACTAAATAGTGGAAGGGATCGATAGCACGGTTTCTATTTTTGCAGATGACACCAAGCTATGCAGGGTAGTGCAATCTATGGAAGATGCTCATAAATTGCAGCAGACGTGGACACACTGAGTGCTTGAGCATCCACTTGGCAAATGGGGTTCAATGTGGATAAATGTAAGGTTCTGCATCTGGGGAGAAATAATCTACAGGTATCATATGTCCTAGGGGGAGAAAAACTTGGAGAATCGCTTGTTGAGAAAGATCTGGGCGTTCTTGTAGATCATAGACTACAGAACAGCATGCAATGTCAATCAGCTGCCTCTAGGGCAAGTAGGATATTGGCAAGTATTAAAAGAGGCATGGACTCACGGGACAAGGATGTAATTCTACCCGCTGTACAAAGCATGGTGCATCCTACACTTAGAATATGCTGTTCAGTTCTGGGCTCCAGTTTATAGAAGAGATGTAATGGAGCTAGAGAGAGTGCAAAGACGAGCAACCAAACTTATAAGGGGAATGGAGCATCTTAGTTATGAGGAGAGGTTGGTAGAATTGAACATATTTAGTCTTGAGAAAAGATGGCTTCGGGGGGACATGATTAATGTATATAAATACATAAATGGTCCCTACAAAAAGTATGGGGAAAAATTATTTCAAGTGAAGTCCCCTCAAAAGACAAGGGGACGTTCCCTTCGACTAGAGAAAAAAGGATTCAATCTCCAGAGGAGAAGAGCGTTCTTCACTGTAAAAACTGTGAATCTGTGGAATAGCTGCCTGAGGAGCTGGTCACAGCAGGAACTGTAGAGAGTTTCAAGAAAGGCTTAGATACCTACCTGGAACTAAAGAATATTAATGCGTACGTAGCTATGTAAAATTATGGATCCTGGCTGGTGGAGGCTCTGGGGTCAGAGATGGGGTCTCCACTGGAGCAGATTGGTTCTTGCCTTGTGGATTTCAGGGCATTCACCAGTGGTGAGGTTGGGCTTAAAGTCCTTGTCTCTCTCCCTCACCCACATTTTCCCCACCCTTGGTTGAACTTGATGGACACGTGTTTTCTTTCAACCGTACTAGGTATGAATATAGATGTCTTCATCTCATTGTGGTTGTAGACCCTTTCCCCCCCGGAGAATTTAAGGGTTGTGGGATTCTGTTTCCCCTCTAGTATTTTTTAACTAGACTCCCAAGTTATCTTTTCAACCTCCCAACCTCAGCAGATCTTAACTTCCATTAAAATAAATTGAGTTTGGAGCATTATGAAGTTATAAGACATCTGCGCTTCCATCCATTTTACAAAAAAGGTAGAAGTGCAAATAAGTGCTCGTTAAGCCTCAGCCATGTTTAAAAAGAACCTGTCACATAGTTTACGCCCTCTTGCTGAGGGCAGCACAAGCCAGTGTCAGACCTGCTGTTCCCAGCACTGTGTCCCTTATTCTGTAAGATGCTGTGGTTTTCGTGTATTTAATGCCTAAATCTGCAGTTTTCTGCCAGAAGAGTCATTAGAAGAGTCCTTCAGTGTCAGTTTTTTTTCAAACCCCGCCCATCTGAGGCTAGCCCCGCCCACCTCAACTGATGAACCTATTACTTTGAATAGGCAGAAATAACTGTCAGTTGGCGGGGCTAGCCTTTGGTGGGCGGGGCTAACACCTACTCATGAATAAGATTTGAAGGGTAAATGCTCTAAAACTACAGCATCTTACAGAATAAGGGGCACAGTGCTGGGAACAGCAGGTCTGACACTGGCTTGTGCTTCCCTCAGCAAGGGGGGCACAACCTATGTGACTGGTTCCCTTTAAGTATTAATTCCTGTTTAGCAAAAAGATCTTACAAATCGTGATATGTTCTAATAATAAGCCACAAATAAAGACCTTAGCGGAGTCCCAGACCATATGTGAACTAGCAGTCCCAGAGCTAATTGCCAAGCAGGCTTTAATGTCTTGTTTAATTATTTCCAAACTAATTAATAGTGTGAACCAGTTACAGTTAACCTTAAAAATATTAGTTGAGAAATCCTCCCAGAGGACAATTTATCTGGCAATGGAGAACGGTAACAGATTCCTCCAGTCTCATTAGAAAATGATTTTTAAATATAATTTCGTAAACACAGCTTGTCAAAGCTAGATCTGTTTTTGAACCATACAGTGGTTCAGTGGCTGGCATGCTGCAGCACAGTGGCTGAGAGGCTAGCACGCTGCAGCGCACAGTGGCTGAGAGGCTAGCACGCTGCAGCGCACAGTGGCTGAGTGGCTAGCACGTTGGAGCACAGTGGCTGAGTGGTTAGCACGCTGCAGCACAGTGGCTAGCACGCTGCAGCGCACAGTGGCTGAGTGGCTAGCACGCTGCAGCGCACAGTGGCTGAGAGGCTAGCACGCTGCAGCGCACAGGGGCTGAGTGGCTAGCACACTGCAGCACAGTGGCTGAGTGGCTCGCGCGCTGCAGCGCACAGTGGCTGAGAGGCTAGCGCGCTGCAGCGCACAGTGGCTGAGGTGGTTAGCCACAGCATGCAGCACAGTGGCTAGCACGCTGCAGCGCACAGTGGCTGAGAGGCTAGCACGCTGCAGCACAGTGGATGAGTGGCTAGCACGCTGCAGCGCACAGTGGCTGAGAGGCTAGCACGCTGCCGCGCACAGTGGCTGAGAGGCTAGCACGCTGCAGCGCACAGGGGCTGAGTGGCTAGCACACTGCAGCGCACAGTGGCTGAGAGGCTAGCACACTGCAGCGCTCAGTGGCTGAGTGGCTAGCACGCTGCAGCGCACAGGGGCTGAGTGGCTAGCACGCTGCAGCGCACAGTGGCTGAGTGGCTAGCACGCTGCAGCGCACAGTGGCTGAGTGGCTGGCACGCTGCAGCGCACAGTGGCTGAGTGGCTGGCAGGCTGCGGCGCACAGTCCTTAGGCCTCTGCATCAACAACACGGGGCTCCTTATGCAGCCCTGAACCTCAGACACGTGTGGGTCACACGTCAAGAAGAGTGGGAAGCCTAGCCTCAGCAGTCAATAACCCGACTTGTGAACAGCATGAGACATCTTTGTCAAGCTGTAATTGGTGTTGAAGGCCACGTTATGGATACAGGGACATTTTTGATGGTGAATATCCTCTATTGTTGTTGGCTTTTGTTTCATTAAATGGTTTGAGATGAACAAACCAACATTGCAGGTTACGACTTAAATGGCTACAGGATAAAATATCACTGTAGCGGGAAATTTTTGCATTTCCATAAATTTCACTAGAAGCCAACTATCCCTAACTTTTTGGGAATAGTGTAGATTCCACTCGATTGTACAAGTTCATCTCGATGGACTGGTGTCTTATTTTCTGTGATTCTATTGTGTGCAAGTCTAGATCTTTTAATAGGTTTGGGGGGAACTTATAGTATTTTTTGGGGGTTAGGAGGGTTGTGAGGACCCGGTCTTTTTCCAACCTTATTTTCTGTCATTCTATTGGGTGCGAGTCTAGATCTATAGGTTGAACTTATGGTATAGGTTGGAGTTGGTGGACCTGTGTCTTTTTCCAACCTTTTTTTGCTGTCATTTTTCAAAAAAACAAAATTTTGGGTGGTGACGTGTTTTCCCTTTTTTTGATTCTTTTTAGTTGAATTATGGTATAGGTTGGAGTTGGTGGACCTGTGTCTTTTTCCACCTTTATTTTCTGTCATTCTATTGGGTGCGAGTCTAGATCTATAGGTTGAACTTATGGTATAGGTTGGAGTTGGTGGACCTGTGTCTTTTTCCACCTTTATTTTCTGTCATTCTATTGGGTGCGAGTCTAGATCTATAGGTTGAACTCAATGGTATAGGTTGGAATTGGTGGACCTGTGTCTTTTTCCAACCTTATCTTCTATGTTACTATGTATATCATAGGCTTTATGCCACAGGTCAATGTTGATAATTTTATAAAGCCCGTAAACTATTTATAGTGTTAAAATAAAAATAGGCGCCTTTGAACCATAGCATTGGTAGAGGATGGCAACCTCATCGAAAAGATAAAAACTGTTGTCTGTGTGGCAAGTCTTATTTGCTTCGGGGATAGGCGAAGCATGTCAGAAAGCCATATGTCAAGAAAGCAGGCACACAGTCTGTGTATCTGCCAAAAGAAGAACATATTGCAGAAAGAAAGCAAAAAGTGAACATCAGATTTACAATGATGATTCTTTCACGGCGTCCTTATGTTAGACTTAGTCACGTTGCCTCTAGAGGAAAGCTTTAGCTACTGTTCCTTTATGAAATATGCAGACGTGCTGCATGACCATAATCTGTTCTTGAATTATTCTTCTGTTTATAATTATAAATCTTAAAAAAAAAAAAATGGCAGAATTCAGACATCAGGTCTCAAGGGCCCATTAAATAAAAGCCAGAGTAATCTTAACAGTATAGGCTAATCATCATCAGTAAGCGCGGGTAACCCATAGCTTTCCATGGAAGCGAAGGCAATTTTCATTAACAGTTACCGTCAACGAAGACAAAAATTCAAATTAATAAGCAAAGCTGAATTCACCAAGAATAGAAGTATAATCATTGGTTTGCCAACATTTTGACATTTTAAATTCAATAGACGTTTGCCCATGGAGATTGGTACATCAGCCTGAGTGTTGGGCACAACAAGACAATGGCTCTTTTTGCAAGTTGCACATTCTGCAATGGCTGAGAGAACTAGGTGAAACATATGTTATCCTCTATGGTATGATGTCCTTTGACTAAAACAATAAAACTTAAAACAAATTAACATCTATAATGGATAGGTATTAAGGTACACTAGGTTTTAAGTACTAGAGTCCTAGGATATATACATTGAGTTCTACAGGGTGGGCCATTTATATGGATACAACTAAATAAAATGGGAATAACTCATGAAAGAAGAAAGTTACATTAAAAGTACACCATTTTTTTTCTTGTGAAATTCTCAATAAGTTTGATGTGTTACGTGACCCTCTAACCATTGGAAAAAATAGTTGGATATAAAATGGCTGACTTCAAAATGGCTGCCATGGTCAACACCCATCTTGAAAAGTCTTCCCCCTCCCAGATACTAATGTGCCGCAAACAGGAAGTTGATATCACCAACCATTCACATTTTATTTATTTGTATCCATATAAATAGACCACCCTGTACTATAAATTTGTTCGGCGTCTTTTCGCGTCGCTGCAGACAACGGAGTTTTCGGCTCCAGGCGCTGCAGCAGCGCTAATAACGGGGCTGTACTACACAGCCCTGTTCCCAGCACAGCTTCTGCAAGTGCCAGTGAGCGACTTTAACCTTTTTATTGCCGCAATTCGTCACCGCAGCACAATAAAATGGTTTCCCTGCTTTGTCGGTCGGACACCCGGTGACCTGACAGAGCCCGGGGAATGGCTGCACAGTCAGCCCTGGGAGCCTAGAGTAGCCCCAGGGCTGTCTATGTAAGAAGCCAGTGATAAGGGCAGACTGTGAGCTGCCCTGATGACTGCCTGTGTCACGCTGACACAGATTATAATTTATTAGCATATTTGAATATGCTAATACATTACTAAGTGTAAAACCTTCATGGGGAAAAAAGGAAAAACCATAAAAAGTGTAAAAAAAAAGGACTAAAAAAATAATTAAAAATATTTAATAAAAAATAATTGTGCATACATTACACACAAAAAAAACTACACATATAAGGTCTCCACACGACCGTAATAACCTGTAGAATTGATCTAATAAGATACTAAGTGTGAATGGTGTAAAAAAAAAACTAAATTAACAAAAAAATTCTGCAATTATTTATAAGTGAACTTAAACTATTCCACCATAAAGTACAACTTGTCTCGAATACAACGAGGCCTCATACAACTGCGGCATTGAAAAACAAAAAGTTAGAACTGTTGAAACGCAAGGAGGCAACAACTAAAAAATGTTCTGGTCGTTAACTACTTTTCAAGCGTTCGGCTTAAGGGGTTATTCTTGGGTGTAAGAACTGCAAGCCCACTTAGGAAAAAAGTAATACAGCACCATATAAATAAATAGGGCTTGTATTGCAGTTCCCTGCACATTGACTGTTCAGTAGCAATGATGGGTGGAAAAACATGTGAATATGGCCGCAGCATATAACTTTACACTAAGCACGAGTGGTGAACTCGGTTGCCGATAAGCCACTATTCTTCTATCCCAAGCATATGCAATCACTTCTCATGGGAAAATCCATTGTATTGAGAATAAGTAGAGAAAGGGCCAAAGTTGACCTAAATCAAGAAACTGTAGCCAATAGTATAAAAGATAAGACCGAAATCCCCTTAAATATTAGATATAACAACATATGTTCTCTTTGTCTAAAAAGTTTCACATTGACCTTTTTTTTTTAGTTCATTTTACTTTTTTCCTTAATGCAAAAGCTAAAAGCACTTCAAGACCATTACAGGTACAAGTCTCTTACAGGCTCTTAGGGAGACTTCCTGTAAGATACTAATGAAATATATTTTTAAAGAATTGTGCTAAATCTTTCGGGTACCTTAAGTGCTTTTCTATGGCTGAGAGCGATGAAGGATGTGCGTTTTTTTTTTAATTCTTTTTTTAGTTTCTTTTTAGACTTATTGAAGATAACATTTGTTCCCTCATCATTTCCGACTTTTCTACATAATCTAAGTAGCATGCGACCTTCAGATGTATTCAGGATTAGGTCTTTTATCCATAAAGAATACCTGGTCAATTACTCAGTCGCATTATTGTGTATTCATGTCTTAGAATAGTGTTCAATGGTGAGTAATGAGGAAAAAAAGAACCACTAATATAGGGATACTGTGAATTTTAATTTTTTTTTTTTCGTTGCAGGAATTTTGTTTTTTCTGTTTTCCTAATTACATGAGGAAAAAGAGGTAATGTCTAAAATATAACTTTTATTAATAATTAACAACTCTCTCTAGAACTAGCAGGGCGATACTGTACATTGAATAACAGTCCCTACCCTAAAGTGCAAGATTATCGCCCCGATAAAGGACGCTCTTGCCAGGAACCTGTCCCTAGGAAAATTGACAGATATGATCCTCTAGTCTGGTCCCAACATGTTTCGACCAGCCTGTAGAAATTATTATACCTGGTCACCTCAGGGAACCAAAATGCAGGGATTCAGACTAGAGGTGTTCAAAAATAATAGTCAAATAATGTACTACAGGTATACTGTGCTTAGTCCAAGATGCCTGATAAAATGACAGGCGTCTCTCTGAACTATTGAATGTGGTCGATGCTGCAATGCCCTGACAGGGCTAGAGAGGACATAGAGGTGTCTATAATCATTACACCTTGAAACAGTGGGGTGGTTCCTCTACATATCGGTAAGGTATATTACTTTTACCTAAGGTATTGAGATTTTTTGGATATGACCACCTCTTACTTTCTGGGATGAAGACATCATCCTTGTTCTCTTTTTCTCTAGTTGGTATTGTCATTTTATCAGATATCGTAAGCTATTATTAATAAAAGTTCTGTTTAAGACATTACCTCTTTTTTTCATGTGGTTTTGAATCAGTTAGAGGTGTCTGGATACTGGCCATTCATCTAGCTGGTAGCTGATTTATTCCTTTTGTTTTCCTAATTAGGCAAATTCAGACTAATAGCCCAATTTTCTTAAAGGGAATGTGTCATCAAAAAATTACTTATTGTTTAACTCACATTTTTATGTTAAACACATTTTGTAGGAATTTTTGGTTGTTTTTGTTTTAATTTTCCAGATCACTGTCAATATTTTTTTTAATAATTCTTAAGTCCTGCAGTTTTCACTTTGGTCACTAGGCCTAATAATCGTCTGACACTTCCTGTTCTGTTTAGTGAGCTTTTCAGCAGTGTCTGCTCATTATCAGTAAAAGCAGGGTCAAGCTGAAAAGAGACACCATTGTGTACAGATAACACAGAATCCACCGGTCACAAGAGGAGATGTCACAGCTCCCCCTCTCCCCTCTCTCCTATAGACGTCTATGGGACAGAAACTGTCTTAAGAATCCTATGGGCATGAAGCTGCTGTAAAGCATCTCTCTGACTGTTGTTAAAGCAGTGCAAGCAAGGTCTTCCCCACAATCATATATAGACGACCGAATAGAGAAATCTACAATCAGGAAATAAAAAACGACTGAGAGGAAAAGCATATGGATCAGGGGCTTGATTTAAGTAAAAAAAAAAATTGCCGACATATTCCCATTAAGTTTTGTGCTTTTAAGTATAAGATTAAGATTTACGTAACCGAGAAATGCAAAATGTCTGTGATATAAAAAAAAAAAAAATCCTATACTACCTTAATAAGTACATAGAATTACTCCAAACTTCATTTTGATTTCAAGAATATCGTATTTTAACCCGTTAACGACATTTGATGTACCCATACGTCAAGGCCGGGTAGGGGTTCCCATGTACGTCATGGCGATCTTGAGAGCTAACAAGTGGAGCTTGCAAGATCACGTTAAGGGACCAGAGGTATATTACTGCTGGCAACCCTTCGATGTCGCGACCTATCATGGTTGTGAAATGGAAGCTGCAGGCAGGCGGAGTGAGCTCCTTCTGCCCGCAATCGGCGCCAACCTACAGTAGACATAAGGTCGATGTTAGTTATAAACTATTTTGAGTGGAATAACGGTCTTAACGCAGAAATTTGTGGGCTTGGAAATTTGCTAATTTTCATGGTATTTTTCAAAAATAAACAAGGTGTGTGTGGACCAAAATGTATTACTAGCTGAAAGCACAATGGGCGACATGTATGAATTTGAATGTTTTTTTTTTTTGTTTTTTTTTTTTACTTGGCGCCGACAACCCCGTTATAAAAAGAGCATAGAATACGACAGTGTGAAGATTTTTGGTGCATTACATAGAGCTTAATGCGCCAAACTTCGGTCACAGTTCAGCGCATTACACTCTATGCCCCTACAAAGTTTGGCGCTTTAAGCTCTATCTAATGCGTCAAACATGTGCAAAGGCTATAGATAGGCTGGAAATAAAAGAAAAGTCATTAGAAAAGCATGTCCGTGAATAGAAACTATGGTAGTGATCTTGCTTGGTGGACCACAGATCCCAGCAATACCTGTGCTGTGCTGGCTCTTGCTGTATGTAGAATAAGGGGTGGGAGCAGCAAAAATACACTTCAAAATATCCCTTATTTCCCAACTTCCACCAGTACAATAATAAACAGTAATGTATGATAATTATCAAACTGTATAAAATTAAATTATTTATATTTAAAAAAAAATGTTATCATACAAAAATTGTATAAAAATATAATATCCCAAAAATATCAAAATATCTCCTATAAAATGCATTTAAAACTTATAGAATTTAAAACTAGTTTTACATTAAATAACCTACTGATGGTGATCAGATTTTTTTTAAATTTTTACTACATTAAATGTAAAATTTACTTTTGCTGCTCTCACCCTTTATTCTACATACAGGAGCCAGCACAGCACAGGTATTGCTGGGATCTGTGGTCCACCAAGCAGGATCACTACCATGGTTTCTATTCACTGACATGCTATTCTGATGACTTTTCTTTTATTTCCAGCCTATTTATAGCCTTTATATGTGTTTGCCGCATTACTAAACACAAAGGCAGCGCGATGAACTTTAGACACCATTTTTAATCGCACAAAATCTACTTTCATACATTTAGGTGCATTATACACTGAATATAATGAATGCAATAATTTAGTTTGAAGCACCTTCCTTCATATGTCTCTCAAAGTTGAGCACATTACACTCTATGCCCATACAAAATTTGGCGCATTGCATAGAGCTTAATGCGCCAAACTTTGTATGGACATAGAGTGTAATATGCTGAACTTTGAGAGAAGTTTGGCGCATTAAGCTCTATGTAATAAGTCAAAAATCTTCATACTGGTGTATTCTACACTCTTCTATATTTATTTCGAACTGGGTTGTCAGCGCCAAGTATGAAAATAATACGCATTAGTATTCATACATGTCGCCCAATGTGTCACGAGAAAACAATCTCAGAATCACTTGGATAGGTAAAAGTGTCAAAAATGTATTCTCACATAAAGTGACACATGTCAGATTTTAAAATCGGGGCTTTGTCAGGAAGGTCGGCAATAATGGGTTAATTTGGAAAATAAATAAAATAATGCTTATTTGTAGTTGCAATATACCTGAGTGAACATACCCTTACATCCGCCAGCGTAAGAAAAATTTAGAAACTTTGTTCTTTTCTTCTGACTGGTATTGGGGCAGCAATTGAGTATGCCGTTTTTCAACGGCTTATTCCGGCGGATTTGTGCGCTGTATTAAGCTCACAAATCCGCCGTGAATAAGGGGGGGAGGGGCGGGGCGAGGCGCGGGGCGCCGCTCCCGGCCCCATAGACAATGCATTGTTACGGCGCGTCCGCGCCGTAAATAATGTGCATGTCACTTTTCCCCCGCGGCGGTTTTCGCCGGCGGGGAGGAGCGACGGAATCCACTGTTCCTATGAGGCAGTGGATTACCGTAATGACAGGACGGATTGGCGCCGTATTGAAGCGCAAATCCGGCGCGGAGTACGGCGCCAATCCGTGCCCAAATAAGCCGTGTGAACGAGGCCTATGAGTGTGAAGGGGGACAGCTTCAATCCTCAAACCGCAGACAAAATCTGTCCCCTCCCTCCATGTGCCAAAAAAAGACAATTTGCAAAATCCTACCGGTATTTTTGCTTTGATGTCTGTTAGCTACCTGATGGGGTTTTTCATGTAATAGATTTTCTCCAAACTTTGGGCCACATGTATGAAAACTGTTTAGGTCTAAAGCTCACTTTTTGCCCACAGTAACCTATGGGCCAAAAAGTGAGTTGGAGGCCTAAACAGTTTTCATACATGTGGCCCTTTGTGTAGGGAACACTTAGATGAATCCTGTCTCTCCGGCGCCGTCTTTTCTCAAGACTAAATAAGTTCAATTATTTTCATCTTTCCGCATAACTTAAATGTCCATGTTCCCGAATTGTTATTAGGAAATAAACATGGACTAATAAACTGTACCAACACTCAGAATGACCCAAAATGGGCAAAAAACCTTGTAAATAGTTCCCAATGCATATCTAGTATATTACAGACAATGCCTTCCTTCAACACAATAATGAATGAACCTTTATCTACTGCTCCAAAAAGCCCACAAGGTTGAAAATAATACAATGAGTAGAAAATAAGCATTCTGTCTGAGCATATTCAGAAATCTCATTATAAAATGTTGCCTTTATCCACAAAGCAATTTCAAATTAACTTTTTTTTTTCCCCTTAATGATCCTCATATAACAAAATTTACACTGTTTAATCTTTAGGCAGAAAAGCTGTCCCTGCATTTGTATTCAGCAATCCTTTTCGTTTCCACAAATTCTGGCCCTTCGCTCATATTTCAGTATTTATGCATTTTATTATTATTATATATGTTGATAATGTAGACTTTTTCATAGTTAAATAATTTGTACTTGTGCTTTTTGTGCAACAGTTTTAGTTAAAATATCACAGTTTAAATCAACTACAGGTTAACTTAAGTTTGTGTTAAGGAGACAAAACTTCCTGACACTAAATAGAAGCCACTAAATAGAAGCTATCATATTATTATTATTATTATGACATAGTTACCTAGTTAGTACGGTTGAAAAAAGACACGTGTCCATTAAAGAGGTTTTGCCACGAAGTAAAATTGACGCGGAAAGCTTGCAAATGAAATAACAAACATTTTCACCTCTCATTATCATAAAAAATTCTGCACCGTTTTTGTTTTAGCTGCTCCCTTAGTGAGCCAGCTCCTCACTCCTGGTCGCACATGCTCAGACATCACTTCTCCTCTCAGGCAGCTACTGAGTGTTCAAACCCCATGTGCTGTCATTCTACTCCCGACCTCTGTGCTCCTTAGTAATTCGTCAAACAGTGCAAATAAATAAAGAAGAAATCTCAATGAGATATGTGCATTGATAAAGAGAAAATAACCCCACAGTTTTGGTTCCTGCAGGGATTTGAACATAGAACCCTTGTGCCTGGAGGCAAAAACTTTACCTCTGAGCTACTCACAATGCTTTACATAAAAAGACCTTTCTTTGACTACAGAGAGGAAAGGCCTGGTGATTTCATCCTGCTGGGTCACATGATATGCAATTCAAACAAATCACACACGCCCCCGTCTGAGCACAGAGAGCTGAAGAGCTGGATACAGGAGGTATGAGATGAGATCGTGGCAAAACCCTTTAAGTTCAACCAAGGGTAAAATATTATTTTTCATGATATTATTATTTTTATTATTAATAATAATAATAAAATGAGTAGCAGTGTTTATAAACATACATCTTTTTTATAGAATTATCATGATATTTGTTATATATCATAGTCATTATTGTCCATGGCTGTAACTATAGCCATGGCAGTCATAGTGACTACTATGGAGCCCATTAAGGTGCAAGAACATTGTTCCTTTTCATAGGGAACAAGTAGTTGCTGGTTTTCTGCTCTCCAGCTCTACTATGTGAGTTATGTAATATATTGTGCTACTATTTTACTTTTAATAATTACTTCTTATGCAGCTTTTAATTTATTATCCTAAAGTGGTGAGGCCCTGTATTAATTTGCTGTAGGGCCCGTTGGATTCTATTTATGCCCCCTTTTTACTATCGTATCCACTAGTTGGTCTGAAGGAGTAGAGTTTAATTTTGACATTGTTTTTAGGTCTCATAGTACACAGCTGACTTAAAAGGGGTTTTGCCAGGAAGTGAGTTCCTTACCTCTTATTTGCTCAGGAGAGAAGATAAACAAAGCATGCTAAGTCATGGGGGAGAGGTAGGGTAGCTGAGAGAGAGCCAGGGATCAGGGAGCATCTGCAATGTTTACTCAAATAATTACATTACAACCAGTGGATTCTCTGTACAAGAGACGCAGGCTCATTCACTGCTTTTTCTCCCCAGTCCCTTGCAAGCGCCTTCATGTTCCCTGTCATCAGATAACAAGTGCAAACACGCAAGCGGGGCCAGATCAGCTCCTGTCAGTGTCCTGGTCGTGTCTAATGTAAACTGTCATGAAACTAAGGGGGACTGAGCAATGCTGTAGCTCTGAGGCTTCACTTTTTGAAATCGCAGAAAAGTGATTAAATACACATTTTCGTGGATCCCACGTCAATATTACATCGTGGCAAAACCCTTGTAAATCGTATTAAGCAGTTAGTGTTTAGACAGTTCTGTAAGGGTATGTTCACACGGCTTATTTGTCAGCGTAATTGTGCGTATGTCACCGCGTATTACGCTTTGTACATGGAGAAATGTGTGCTGCAATTACGGTATTTTATAGCTCTCATTGAGCGTCTCTCCGGGCATACAATATGATCGTATTGTATGCCTGGGGAGAGAAGTGACATGTCAACTGTAAGCTGGGCTTATGTGCTGCTGACAATGCGCGTGCTTCCAAATCACCCGGCGTATAGCGGTGCATAACATACACGCCCCAATTCGCCATGTGAACATACCCTAAAAGCATATGGCGTCAGCAGATTCCATAAAAGGGGTTTCACACTGCAGGCAGTTCCCAACTTACACCCTTTTGGCTTATATCTGTCACCTAGTTAAAAACGGAGACTTATGGGGCATGCTGGTACTTGTAGGTCCATGCTCCACAGCAGATAGTAGCTGTGGAATGACAAGATCCAGCCAGCCACAACAGCACATGAGGTGAAAATGAGGTGAAATCTTCTTAACAAGGGCACAGACAGCAAAACCAATGTAAATGTAAATACCCTTCCTTTACCTAAAACTAAAAAAAATAAAACAACTCACGCCACTTTTTTACGTTACACCATTAAGTAAACGGTTTTGACCCCCTTTTGCCTTCAGAACTGCCTCATTCTTTCGTGGCATAGATTCCACAAGGTGTTGCAACGATGCTCAATTGATACCAAGGGCCCAATAGAGCCAGAAAATATTCCCCACACCATGACACACCACACCAGCCTGATCCGTTGTTACAAGCAGGATGGGATCCATGCTTTCATGTTGTTGACGCAAATTCTGACCCTACCATCCGAATGTCGCAGCAGAAATCGAGACTCATCAGACCAGGGAACGTTTTTCCAATCTTCTACTGTCAAATTTCGATGAGCATTGGGCAAATTGGAGGCCTAAGTTTCCTGTACTTACTGAATAGGATGTGGGCACCACGGTGTGGTCTTCTGCTGCTGGTAGCCCATCTGCTCAAGGTTCGCGTTATGTGCATTCATGAGATGCTCTTCTGCCCTACCTTGGTTGTAACGGGTGGGTATTTGATCACTGTTGCCTTTCCTATCAGCTCGAACCAGTCTGACCATTCCTTTGACCTCTGGCCCTCAACAAGGCATTCCGCCCACAGGATGCCGCTCACTGGATGTTTTTTCTTTTTTGGACCATTCTTGTAAACCCTAGAGATGGTTGTGCGTGAAAATCCCAGGAGAAACAGCAGTTTCTGAATTTCTCAGACCAGCCCCTTTTGGCAACCAACAACCATGCCACGTTCAAAGCACTCAAATCACCTTTCTTCCCCATTTTGATGCTCAGTTTGAACTGCAGGAGATTGTCTTGACCCCTGTCTACATGCCTAAATGCACTGAGTTGCCGCCATGTGATTGGCTGATTAGAAATTAAGTGTTAACGAGCAGTTGGACAGGTGTACCTAATAAAGTGGCCAGTGAGTGTATATATATATTGTGCTGGAGTTACATTTAATAAATATACAAGTTTCGATTTCAAATACAAATTCAACTTAAAGAGAACCTGTCACATAGTTTTTACCCCCTTGGACAGAACAAGCCAGTGTCAGACCTACTGTTTCCAGCCCTGTACCCCTTATTCTGTAAGATGCTGTAGCTGTTGTGTATTTAATGCTCAAATCTGCAGTTTTCAGCCAGAAGAGTCAGTTTTTTTCAAACCCCGCCCATCTGAACTGAAAAACCTATGACTTTGAATAGGCAGAAACATGTGAATAACTGTCAGTGGGCGGGGCTAGCCTTTGGTGGGCGGAGCTAACACATACTCATGAATAAGATTTGAGGGATAAATACTCAAACTGCAACATCTTAAAGAATAAGGGGCACAGCGCTGGAAACAGCAGGTCTGACACTAGCTTGTGCTGCCCTCAGCATCTTACAGAATAAGGGACACAGTGCTGGAAACAGCAGGTCTGACACTAGCTTGTGCTGCCCTCAGCATCTTACAGAATAAGGGGCACAGCGCTGGAAAACAGGTCTGACACTAGTTTGCTCCCCTCAGCATCTTACAGAAAAAGGGGGGACACAGCGCTGGAAACAGCAGGTTGACCTCTTGTGCCCCCTCAGCATCTTAAAGAATGGGGCACAGAGGAACAGCAGGTTGCACGCTTGTGCCCCCCCCCCCCCCCCCCCCCCTTTTTTTTTTTTTTTTTTCAGCAGGTCTGACACTAGCTTGTGCTGCCCTCAGCATCTTACAGAATAAGGGGCACAGCGCTGGAAACAGCAGGTCTGTCAATAGCTTGTGCTCTTCTCAGCAAGGGGGGCACAACCTATGTGACAGGTTCTCTTTAAGAACAAAACTACAGTGGCAATCCCGTTCGTCCTGGGGACTTCCTGTAGTGACTTTATTACAGCGAGTACATCATACATCAAAAAGTGCAAGGGCAATGAGACGTCATCTGAAGTGCAGCAATAACCTGAAGTTCTAATTTGCCTATTGTTCTATTTCATCAGTAATTGAAAAACTTTACTAGGTGGAGATGATGAATGTAAACATAATTTAATACCACAGTCGCATATTCGCTCCTCTCTGCGTATGGTTAACACTTCGACCAAGCTCGCAAGTAGAGCTCAAGTGAGAGCTCTAATCCTTGCCAATTGTATGATTGTAGCAAAATTTCTTAAGTATAGAATTAAGTAAAAATCTAATCATAAAGTTAGTTTTTTTTTTTTTGTTTTGTTACTGGTTTGTAATGGTTAACCTACCATTCCATGGTACATTGAGTCCAGTGTCTCTTTGTGTCCAACATCATATTTCCAGCGTTTACTCATAGACCAGTGTATATCTGCGTTATGACTAAGGAATTTTAAATGCAAAAATAAATGTTAGATTTTTCTTGCTTGGGACGCTGCATTTGTCTTTTTGGTTTCACCACCTCCAACTTTGGGTAAAGGTTCGGATCAAAATGAAAATTTTTTTTTTTTTTTTTTGTAGGGTCAGGTTCAAACTACACTAATGTTGAGTTACCTAAGACCTAATTCACGTCTGTGTGGGAAGTTCAATTCGGAATCTCCGTCCCAGAGGTGGAGAACTGAGGACATGTGCTCTGTACTTCCAATGGACCTGTCTGGTTTTTGCTGTGGTGTCCGTAACTGAGAGAGAAAAAATTACGCACATTGCTGCTCTTTATTTTTCATTTCAATGAGGGACACCACAGTGGAAACCAGGCAGAGCCATTGTAATTTATATGGGCCATCGGGCGCCCTGGATGTCCATCGTGAACAAATACACGTAAGTAGGTTGCACTCCAACGATTGAAAACATTTTTACATTTTTATTTTCTGCAAAACTTTAACCATTCCAAAGGACAAATGTAATATTATATTTGTCATTTGGAATGATTAAAGTAATGCAGAAAATGAAAATTTAAAAATGTTTTCAATCGTTGGGATGCAACCTATTTTCCTTCTATGTGTATTCTCCTTTTGGTGTGCACCCTCTAAGGACCGTGAGTGCTGAGGACATAATTTTTATAATTGAACAAATGACATGGCGTCCATTTTTTTTCTGAACAGAACCCCCGATGCAGATGTGAACCAAGCTTAAAGGGGTTGCCTCACTACATTGAGTCATCTCACCTCAGTCCTGTTTTCTTAGTTTCACTTTGAATTCAGGGGCGTGTTTTCTGGCTTTCACTAGGCTGCAGTCGAAGCCAGGTCTGTAGCTATAGCAACCAGTGCTTGCAGCCTATCAGTAGAGATCCAACAGGTCTGTAGGTATAGCAACCAGTGCTGGCAGCCCATCAGGAGGGATCAAACAGGTCTGTAGCTATAGTGTCCAGTGCTGGCAGCCTATCAGGAGAGATCAAACAGGTCTGTAGCTATAGCAACCAGTGCTGGCAGCCTATCAGGAGAGATGGAAACAGGTCTGTAGCTATAGCGACCAGTGCTGGCAGCTTATCAGGAGAGATCACACAGGTCTGTAGCTATAGCGACCAGTGCTGGCAGCCTATCAGGAGAGATCACAAAGGTCTGTAGCTATAGCAACCAGTGCTGGCAGCCTATCAGGAGAAATCCAACAGGTCTGTAGCTATAGCAACCAGTGCTGGCAGCATATCAGGAAAGATCCAATAAGTCAGTAGTTATAGTGGCCTGAGGTGCTGATGCAGCCCATACAAGAGGGGATATCTAGGGATAGGTAGGACACTGTTAATGGACACATATTGCAAAGTGACTTGTTTTTGCAAGATCTTCAACATAAAAAGCAGCAATTCCTGTAGTGAGACAACCCCTTTAAACCAAACCCCTCTCAGCTAAAGAAATACATTCTTGCTTTTGGCATCTACAATGCAACTAGTAATAAGCACAAGCGGATGAATCATGAACAAATAAATGAACGTGCGCTGATTATTCCGTGTATGTACACTTGAGATGCATAAGATAGTGGAGCCTTGAAGCATGAATAAATACATGAATAAGCACTAATGCCTGAATAGGTGCAGGATAAATACATTCATCACAACTGTGCACATAAATCTTAAGTGGATAAAGCCCTACTGAGAGAATAGGTAGATAAATTCATCAGCTCTATAACACTGAATGTTACAGATGATCATTGGTGGGGGAGCTTAAATACAGGTAGATTTATTAAATGTGACTCCAGCCCAAAAGGTTCTTTTTTTTTAGTTTTTTATAGTGCAGGGAAGGGTTCTTAAATTTGTTTTGCTGCCTGTGTCCCTGTTAGGAAAATTTCATTTCCTTTTCACTTCATGTGCTTCTATGGCATGCTGGTACTTGTCTTTCCACAGTTACTATCTGCTATGGAACATGGAACGACAAGTGCCAGCATGCTTCAAGACAGTATGATTGGTAGTTTAGAACCATATATACTCATGCCACAGTCCACTATCGTGGGACATCCTTAGCTTCCCCCACGTTTCAAAACATATTATCGATCAGTGGATACAATTAAGTAAAAAAATTTCATTTATTAAATACTTTCAGTAACAACATTAAAATGTTGCACACTAAGTTACTTGCATTTCCAAAATGGATACTATGTGGCCGATAGTCCTGACAAGTCCATCAATGTAATAGCTTCTCGTGCCTCATAGCGGCATAGCGTCTCCGGCGTCTCTAGCAGGAGAGAGCGAGTGGACAAGCGGGCATCAGATCTATCCTGATAGGCTGCCAGCGCTGGTTGCTATAGCTACCGGCCTGTTCAATCTCTCCTAATAGGCTGCCAGCACTGGTCGCTATAGCTACAGATATATTTTCTCTTTCTCCTGATAGGCTGCCAGCACTGGTTGCTATAGCTACAGACCTAGTCGATCTCTCCTGATAGGCTTCCAGCACTGGTTGCTATAGCTACAGATCTGGCTTCTACTGCAGCCTAGTAGAGGCCAGTAAACACACCCATGAATTCAAAATGAACGCAAGAAAACAGGACTGCGGTAAAATGAATCATGTAGTGAGACAACCTGTTTAAAAATCCTTAAACACTTTCCCTAAACATTACTTAGGGTAAGGTATCTGGCTAAGGTGATTTTAATAAAAAAATTTTATTTATTTTTTTTAAATCTGATTTTTGTCTCAAATCAACTCTGGCTGACCTAAACCAAAGAACTTGGATTCGGGTTAAATTTGACTGTTTCCTGAATCTGAGACGCAACTCTTAATCGACTTTTATAGCAAAATTTTTTAGTAAGATTTTTTTGTTTTGCTTTTGTGACCCTGAAAAAAGATCATTCTTATCGTGCTACAAATTTTACGAGGATGAGTTCTGGGACCTTGGAAATGCGCAAAGGGATCTAATGACCTACAGTACTGTACTTAGAATTTTGTGAAATAGCTGCAGTAACTTAATGATGTGTAACTATTGAAACATTTGTAAAGAGAAAGTATTGTAATTAGCAATTTGTTCTCGTGTTTTCATATTTTGTAGCACACATAACACCATGTGATAGCAATAAAAATCTAATTAAACTAATTAGTGTGTTTATATATACTTACACCCAATGC